>APFE031404159.1:2538-33001 GCA_000404065.3 Pinus taeda | reverse complement strand
AATTTCTACCCCATTGATATGTGTTTTGACAATTGGACTACCGGGATCTACATACTTCTGCATAGTAATTTTTCCCATCATGATATCTGCAATTTTTCCTACCAAGTGGATTCTTTTTATATCTCTAGGTTTCCTTCCTGGTCTTTTAAGACTCAACTCCTTTATTGTTTTTGCTAGAATAGGAATTTCTCTAATGGCTTGTAACAAGGGAATCTTGATACAGACATTCTTCAATTCATCTAGAAATTCATAGTCTGGCAACAAGATTTGTTTTTCCACCCCTTTGTCAATTTGTAACCTCTCAGGAAAAGGAGGTGTGGATGAAGATGTAGGTTGCTCAATTATAGGAGTTGTGGGGGTTAACTCTTTTTCTTTTTCTTTCCGAGTGCTTGGGTTTTGAAGAGATACTTCAGAACCTTTATTGGCTTCAAGAGAATCTTCCTCAGAAATGCTTTGCTTTTGGGCATCTATAGAAGGTTTATCTAAGACTCTACCAGATCTGAGTTGTACATCATTGAGAGGAACAATCATATAGGTAGGAAATTGTTGACCTTCTATTATGTAAGCATTTTGAGGGTTTTTATTATTGGGGTTTGGTAATGGCTGGGAAGGAAGTTGATTTGGCTTTTGTTGGAATGGAAGCAAGAGCTGAGAATTTGGATTCTGTTGAGAAGGTTGTTGTTGTTGTGGGAATGGCAATGATAGTTGTGGATTTTGATTTGGAAGTTGTGGAGCTTGTTGATTTTGAAAAGATGGAGGATATTGATAGAATTGAGCAAATCTCCCATAAGGATTTTGCATACCTTGTACCCATGATTGAAATGGATTTTGTTGTTGGGGCCAAGGTTGTTGCCAAGGATTCCAATTTGGTGGGGTTTGAAAGTTCATAGAGTTGTTAAAGCCTTGGTTTTGTTACCCCTGCCAAGGTCTCCTTGCAACAAAACAGAGAGACGCAATTGTATTTGGATCTTCTTGAAAGACAGCTTTGAGCCCAGGAATTAAAGGACAATCCTTGTTCTCATGATTCTCTAAACAAATCACACATGTTTCTACAACTTTTGCATCCAAGGGACATTCCCTTAGAGCATGTTTCTTTCTACATTTTGGGCAAAAGATGGCTAAAGCTTCAACTTCTGCTTTCTGCTTATTGTGTATCTTAAGAGTGCCTAGTTTCTCACTTAGATTCCCTAGGATATCAGTTTTGAATTCATCAAGCATATTTCCAATCTCAGCCCTAATTATTGATCTAGTTGTAGATTTGTTTGCTCTGATGAGAGAAGGATCTCTAGGCCCTTTCCTAGTTTTTGATTTTCCCCTTGAGAGATGGACACATAGCTCTGCTATATCACGAAGTGGAAGTTGAGATATATCTCCTTTTCCCATCATTTTCAAAATATCTATCCATTCATCTCTAATGGCTTTTAATAAAAGGGCTTTCAAGGTTTCTTCATCGAGGTTACTCATTTTTTCTCTTTTGAGGTTATACTGAAATCTTTCAAGTAGATCCTCCAAGTTTTCATCCTCTTTTTGTACCATTTTGAATACCTCATCCTTATGATTGGTGGGCATGCAATAGTCCAGGTATCTATCCAAAAATGTTTGTTTCATATCATTCCAAGTCCTAATGGATTGGGTGAGTAATCCCATGAACCATTTCAAAGCAGCTCCTTTCAATGTTGAAGTAAACAGTTTGAGTTTTTGAGAGTCTTCCAGATAATCATAAGTTCGACACACGACCTCAAACTCAAATAGAAATGTTTCAGGATCCTCATTTCTTAACCCGTGAAATTTTGGGAGGATAGATGGTGAAATATTTTTCATTGTTGATCGAGAATCCTCATCGACTATAGGAAATCCGAATGAGTTATCTCCATCCCTATTTCCCCCATTGTTACCTCTACCTCCTCCATTGTTTCCTCCTCCCCCTCCTCTACCTCTACCTCTACCAAATCCGTTAACTACCTCCTTTGTCATGATAGCTTCCTCAGAGATTTCAGAGTCCTTTGGTTCCTCTACTAATGGCGAACGAGGAGGAATTTCTCCCTCTTCTTCCTTAGGTGATTCTACTTCTTCAATTACAATGTGTCTCCTTGTAGAAGGAAAGAAAGGATCTTTTCCTAATTCAGATTCGATGGATGGTGTGGGAGAGTCTCCTAATTCAACTACCGCCTCTTGAACTCCAGGAATCCTAAGGCTAGGAGTATGAGTTGGAGATGATGGAGGTGTCTCTTTTCTATTCCTTGAAGTAGATGGAGTTGTGAAAATTGAACTCTTGGCTCTAGCTAAAAACCTTCCCCTAGAATCTCTTGCTCTAGGCATGTCATTTTTTATTTTTCTTCAAGTCGGGCTAATAATTCTCTTTCTGATCTTCTAGGTCACTCTAGCTACAAGAAGAGAGCATACTCAAGAAACTATTTAACCAATAACTTTCTCTTTTCTAATCCTCTAGGTCACATTACGTGCAAGAGGAGAGCATACTCTGAGATGTTATCAATTTTCCTTCCTTGAATTTTTTTTTTTTTTTTTTTTTTTTTTTTTTTTTTTTTTTTAAGAAATTGGTTACCTAGTTTCACTTCCCCAGCAACGGCACCAAAATGTTTGGTCAATTTAGTATGTCCTAAATTTCTATTTAAAATGTGAATCCGGGAGTCGTAAACTGATGAAGTGAAGTGCACTGTATGTGCAAGATAACCTTTTTCTTAGTCTTTTGTCGTTTTTGAGTTTTTTTTAGTTTGTTTTTGGGTCTATCTTCTGTGGATTCCCTAGTGTGATATGGCAAAATTGAAAATTAAGTATGGATGGTAATGGTGATTTCTACAATGATTTTCCAAACTTAAAAGTTCTCAAAAAAAGGTTTCCAAACTGACTGTAATGAAATCAATTCTCAAAAGAAGTAAATGTACCAAAAAAATGAACTAGCGACAATGGCCCAGTATCCTTACTGCTGTATGAAAAAGAAAATAAAAAATGAACTTAAAGCAACTCAAAGACTGAAAGCAAAGCAAACTAAATCACACTACTTCAACCCATATTCTGACCCTTCACCTTTCGACTCACTCCGGCTATAGGAAGTAATCATAAACAAGCTGAGTATTATGATATCTAAATTGCAGGAAATTAAATTGCATAAAAGGAAACTAAGATTTACCTACTCATTCATATTTCAACTCATGAAAATGACATAAGTAATTCAATCTCTAACTTGCAGGAAAGCAAACTAAATCATACTACAACAAGTAATATTTTGATTCCTTACTAATTGAGTCGCTTGGCTATAGAAAGGAAATCATAAACAGGTAAGTAATATGATGTCTAAATGGAAGAAAAGTAATTAAGCAAAACAAAACTTGAAAGAAATGACAATGCTGGAATTAAACTTAGTAAATGAAAATCAACAGAAAGGACAAGATGATCTCATGTCAGTAGCTATCAAAAATATGTAAATTTGCCCGGGCTGCCTACAAAAACCTGTAAAAGAAACACTGATTAGCTAACAGTTATGAAGAAAACATGAAGGAAATATGGACAGGATGAACATCATAACAACATAAAATATATACAAGTAATGATTATAAAAATAGTAAACAAAAGCAAGTAAGAAACTGTACAAAGCTTTGGTGTACAGGGGCCCTCTGTCACCTCGGCCAGCCAACTACTTAGTCACAAATTGGATTCAGGAATGTTGTCTTCTCATATATTGAAGTGCAGTGATAAAACAAAGGAAAGTACAATACAGTGGGCTGAAACAACAGTCAAAATTACATCTTAAAGACTAACTATCCAGCGTATATCAACACCTTATTTATAAGTGAAAATTCTTGTAACTAATTCCTAGATTTTATGCTGCCAAGAGACACGTAAATCTCCATGGCCTGAGATCTAGCGTTATGGTCATTATGACAGTTGAATCCATGGAGTGGTGGCTGCTTGATTCAGTTCACGGGCCGATCGACAGTTGTGCCAGTACCTCCAGAAATGAAGGATCATGCCACGCAAACCTTCACGTGGGCAAAATAGAGTCGTTCCACCGCAAAATTCCTCATTTGGCCCTTCCTTTGACCGTCGTTGACCATGACCGTTTATGAGTGATTTGGTTGATCTGAGGGGACACACTCCATGTACACGTCACCTGCATCCTACCCATATGGCTGGTTTCTCCATTGGACACCTGTAACATATCTTTTGACAAAATGGCTATGAAAACTTGGGCTGGTTGCAGAAAGTGACAAGTTTCCCCAACAGTTTGAACAAAAAAATCTAATCAAACAACAGTCATAAACATAGTTAGGAAACCATTTCATAAGCTCTTTTTAGACTAATATGCAATGATTTGACAGCTGGGTGGATGAAGTAAATGGAAAAAGAAGGCTGAAAGGGTATATAGGGAAGTGCAGGTTTGGGACTCAACAGTGACATTCTTGTAATATTTAAAACAATACTCGATCAAATACATGGAATTGAATTGTTACGTGCTGACCTAGTTGATAGCAAAGGGAATATGGCAATTACACTGAATGTGCCACATAATCTCATTGCTACTGTTGAAGCCAAACTTGTAGTCGGCTAGTGAATTTGTATCAGAGATTTTAAGATCTCTCCAAAAACAATTTATGACCATGGAGATTGCACTTGCATATGAGTTCTACATGATAAAAGCACCATAGAAACAATCCCAACCATCTATAACCAGTACAAATTTGTACCAGCAACAACAATTAACCAGCTCACAAACACAACAACTGCATTCGCGATCGGTATAATCGTTGGCCTTGTAACATCTGCAAAAGAAATAGGCAGCCAATATGTGCTAAATATCAAGGATGGCCAATCTCAAAAAGACAAAGCTACGATATGTACAAATTCAATCATATATGCTTTTTTACATTTACTTAAACAGATTTTTAAGCAATTATTTTTAACACTAGTACATTTTGCAATTCAGGTTTATCTCTTCAGTACATTTGTATCACTTTTCAAATCCATACAAAAACAAATTTTGAAACAAGAAGCACCAATGGTGTTGTTTCGAAATGTTGTTAGAGGAAAAGAACACAGATCACTATGCATGTGCATGTCCATCTTCATAACAACTGCCAATTTGAACAGAGTACTTGCAGACCTGAGAAAACTAATTGTTTCAACAACAAAGGTTGTTTCATAGTTCACAAAATATAAATTCTGGTCCTTTATTTATTGTTCTCCTAAATTCTGCTCCTTTATTTATTGTCCTCCTAGCATTTTCTATTACAATATCTAACGCTAAAACTATAGTGGAACATGAACCAGGTAAAAGGAATGCTGATGATATCAAACATTCATGTAGAACCTTTTGTAACAATTTGCAACAATTTCTCTCTTCCAATAGATACATTTGAAACAGTTTCCGCGGATCAACTTAATTGTTCCACATGTAAAGAGTTAACCACGTATCGACGTTGTTTACAATTGCACTGCATCATCCAAACAGAGGCAAACGTTCAGTACAAGTGCATTCTGAAAAACAATTTGCTACTAGAGATTTTTCCATCTTTAACAGATCTGACATATGAAAAATATCTAGAAGACGTTGCTGATGTCACATACAACCTACGAGACTTCCACGTACAAAGCAGTTTTTTGTTGGATAGTTCAGATGCCATTTTGTGCACAGAATAATTCAATTTTAGTATCAAAAAGGATTAATCTCTTCGGTCATCTTATGCATCTACCTGCCATGGTGCTCCTCTTCGGTTCTTGCTTTTTCATGAAATTTGGTGCTCCTCCTCTATTGTTGCTTTTTCATGAAATTTGTTCAAATTGCACTACCTCAACATTTTGTGCAAAATAGGTTGCCATTTTGCAAATGTAATCAGGGCCTATTTTATTTGATTCCTCTATGAGTTAATATGGAGAGGATTTCCCATTGGTTTATATAAGGTATTATTTATGTTATTACATTGTATTGACATATTTTACCCTGTGTAGGGTTTAGTGGAGAAATCCCCTTGTTGTCTCCTATGTTTTCCATGAACACAGTCTTTATAATGATGTATGCTTTTGAATAATCCCACCACACCCAGCTTTTCTTGTATTGTTCTTAGTTGCCCCATGAAAATTTACTTTGCTTTGGTCATCATTTTCATGTTGTCTGGTCTTCTTGGGGGTTGTCATCCGACATTTATCAATAAAATAGAATTTTACTTTACTTATTCAGAGAAATGATTTTTTGTTATAGATTCTAGGGAAATTGGATTCCCTCTACTGGGCCATTCTATAGCATAGAATGATTGTCCCATTCTAGACCACTAGCCCTAAGGTAAAAACTAGAGAATTAAATTGCTCCATCTGAGTCCAACGATTCTTTTAAATTCAAGGTTCTTTTTGTATGAAAAGCTCCCTCTAAGTCCACAACTCTTTCAAGATTCAAAGCTCCCTTTGAATCCTGAGGCTAGTCACAAACTTTGTCCTTGTTTTGATATTATGACTTCCCAGAACCTGCCAATCTAATTGCGAGTTATACAAGAATGCATATGTTGTTACAAGTTCCAGATTTGCTACAACATAAAAATCAATTGTTCAAGTTTCAGTTATTGTTTACTAATCTATGATATTTCATCACAATTCTTTTTCTATTTCCCTGCAGACAACTTTACAGTGATGTCATTCCATTATGATGGGGAAATAGATAAATGGATTGAGTTCAAATGGGTTGAAAGAGATACTCATGTTGATGCAATGAATCCGAGTTGTAATGGTGTCAATGAAGCCATGGGAAGCTTTTTTGGGACCTTTTTGTTTATTGGAAAATTCTTACGCAAAAAGCTATGTGAAAGTTTTTTTAGTTACATTCTAGTTAGGTTGTAATGAGAATAATTGTAAGATTTTGTCCATCATTCATACTCAAAGTCTGTTTTCGCTGAGACATAGTAATGCTTAACCATCCTCATGATGATACTTGCAATAAATGGAAGAAGCATCTTTACGTAAAACAATAATTGTTTTCCCATATCTCTCCCCTGTTTTTTCAATGAATGCTTGAATGCTTTAACCTTGATAAAATAATTTATTAGTATGAAAAAACATCAAAAATACATCCATCCATCCAGTTCTTCTATTAGGTGCTCCATATGTATGATCAGTAGTTGGAGTTATCTCTCTTGCCTCCCACTTTAGGTTCGGTTAAACTAATGGATGGTCTGGTCCCTCCTCTTCAAACTCTAACTTCAAGGTCCCCCCTGCAAGCAATGACTAGTGTTGATAGTCACATTAGAGGTGGGTTTTTCTCTATTCTTTTACACAGATGTCTGATGAATAGTGTCAAAATTTATGTTTTGTTTCTGTATTTAAAAGGTTTTTTTTTCATAGAGGATGTAAAGTTTGCAACTGAATTCTCTAGCATAGAATTATTGTCCCGTTCTGGACTATTATCCCTAAGGTAAAAACTAGATAATTAAACTGCTCCCTCCGAGTCCAAAGCTTATTTTAAATTCAAGGTTCTTTTTTTTATCAAATCTCCCTCTAAATCCATAGCTCTTTCAAGATTCAAAACTCCCTTTGAATCTTGAGGCTAGTCACAAACTTTGTCCTTGTTTTGATATTATGACTTCCCAGAAACTACCAATCTAGATTCAAAGCTCCTTTTGAATCCTAGGGCTAGTCACAAACTTTGTCCTTGTTTTGATATTATGACTTCCCAGAACCTGCCAATCTAATTACGAGTTCTACAAGAATGCATATGTTGTTAGAAGTTCTATATTTGCTAACCATATTCTCTCTATAATCAAGATCATTTGAACTTGAAAGCACCTTTGTAGGGCTTACGAATCCCAACCTAGATTCCAACCACCCAATGCCAGAAAGCCAGAGAGAAAGACATTTCCCTTTCAGACTCTTACAACAATTGGCCTAAAAGTCCTTATCAGTTTGTTCCTCATCGAAAGGTAAACTGTAAAGGTCTCACAATGTTGGGTTGATCCTTTCCGCCAATGGGAAATGTGTTTACTAATCTATGATAGTTCATCACAATTCTTTTGCTAGTTCCCTGTAGACAACTTTACAGTGATGTCGTTCCACTATGATGGGGTAATAGATAAATGGATTGAGTTCAAATGGGTTGAAATAGCTATTCATGTTGATGCAATCAATCAAAACGAGTGGTAATGGTGTCAATGAAGCCATGGGAAGTCTTTTTGGGACCTTTTTGTTTATCGGAAAATTCTTATGCAGAAAGCTATGTGAAAGTTTTTTAGTAACATTCTAGTTGGGTTGTGATGAGAATATTTGTAAGATTTTATCCATCATTCATACTCAAAGTCTATTTTCACTGAGACACAGTAACGTTTAATCATCCTCGTGATGATACTTGCAAAAAATTCTTTCAAGTTGCTAGCAATGTTCCTCTTGGTTCACATGGATTGCATGTGCACAGTGATGGCAAGGACATTTCCCTTTCAGACTCTTATAACAATTGGCCTGAAAGGCCTTATCGGTTTGTTCCTCATTGAAAGGTAAACTATAAAGGTCTTACAATGTTGGGTTGATCCTTTCAGCCAATGGGCAACACAAGATCATGGATGGTCTTACCTGACCTCTACTAAACCAAGGTTATTCCAAACCTTCTAACGATTGATGAAATTTTCTCGATTGATTTTGTTTCGTAGTTTATTTATTTGACTTGCCCGTATAATCTGAAATGTCATGAGTTTGGTTCATTTTCTGAATAAAGCATATTTTTTCATAGCACTTTGTGTTCTTTTGGAATTTTCACCTTATTTGTTGGGACATATCATGAATTATAGTGTCATTACCTTCATGACAGGGACAAAGGAGAACCTCACACAACTTGCTTATAATTCCAGTAGGATTAAAATAGAAGGACAAAGTTAATAAAATGATTCAGAAGTATACATTAGGTTTTTTAATTAATGGAATTATCCACTATTTCTGAACTACAAGTACAACATAAAAATCAATTGTTCAGGTTTCAGTTATTGTTGACTATCTATGATAGTTCATCACAATTCTTTTTCTAATTCCTTGTAGACAACTTTACAGTGATGTCGTTCCATTTTGATGGGGTAATAGATAAATGGATTGAGTTCAAATGGGTTGATATAGCTATTCATGTTGATGCAATGAATCAAACCGAGTGGTAATGGTGTCAATGAAGCCCTTCTTTTCCTCGATAGGTCAGAGAAATCAGTCTAATTGAGGAATATATTCTCGAAGTAGCAGTTTCTGAGCTCACTAGACGGAATTATTTCACTCTTTCGCGAGTGGAGGAGTAACCCCTGTCTATGGTGCTTTCTCAGATGCCTTCACCTCTGGTGGTTTTGCCCCTACCTTTAATGCCTTTGCTTTAGTTGATGGGTAAACAACTGGTGCTTCGGTTTCAAATATTTTTTTCATGAACAACAAAGAAACCTTGCCCCAGTAGAACATTTTAGGACATGGTGTTTGGAAAAGATCACAAAATATTCACAGATTCATGACCACCTATCTTCTCAAAGGCCTATCATAGCTTTGGCTGTAAAATATAATTCTTAAAGACTGCCTCAAAACTAGAGAATTAAACTGCTCCCTTCGAGTCCAAAGCTTCTTTTAAATTCAAGGCTCAAATTGCAAGTTCTAAAAGAATGCATATTTTGTTACAAGTTCTAGATTTGCTAACCATATGCTTTCTATGGAGCTTCAACAACTCTTCAGCAATATAATCCACAGTCGGTTCTGCTTGAGCAACTACCCCACTCAATGCAGGGACTTGCTACCTCGCAACTTACCTTGATTTATATATTAGCATTTCATTTTTTCAAATTCTTTTTCTTTTAATCTTACTATCTTGTAGAGGTGGACCTTCTTTTGGTTTCCAAATCACAATATGGTAATGCTGGATTTTTTTCTCTTCCACATTGATTTGTAGTGTTGTATCTTTCTTTCCTTCTCATTCTTATTTCTTTAGTAGATAAATTTTTTTAATATTCGTTAAAACTATTTAAAAATGATTTTGGTTACATAAATTCAACTTATGATTTTGATTTAAAAATCACTCTCACTTTATTAATAGATAAAACATTTTAATATTCTTTAAAAGTATTTTTGGTTATATAAATTCAACTTATTATTTTTATCTAAAAATATGGCATATACAATAAAACACTCTTACTTTTTTAAGAGCTAAAACTTTTTATATTATTTAAAAATGCCTTTCACTACATAAATTCAACTTATTACATTCATCTAAAAACATACCATAGAGACTTCCTTCAAGACCAGAATCCTCACATACTAGTGTCTTCCATCCCTTTAAATAAATAAATAAAACAAATGCCCTCGTGCATCAAACTCTTCCAATGTTACCTCAAATCTGTTTTAGAGAACCACATCACATCACATCTACTACTCCTCAGCGTGGACAATGCAACGATCATAGTCGGAGGAAATTTTACAATGAAGACATATAACAAATTTCTGTTTATTGTTATTTCATGTAGAGGCTACATTTTCTTTCGCTGGACTTGGGAACCTTTGTTTCCTCCTACTGAATCGCAACAAATCATGTAATATTTACAATGATGACGTCGGTGGTCGATAACAAATTTTTGAGAAATAAACAATGGGAGCTAAGAAAAGCCCGACAGATAATTTATGAAGGTTCAATGGTAGCTAAACCAAAGAAAGTAAACTTTGACTTATGACCACCTATACTATGTAGTAATTGTAATGTTCAACAATTTTTTATTTATTTTTTATTACAGAGGAATCGGCAACTTGGAGCAGCCTCACAACTCGCGTTACACGGGGTCGATTCTGACCGCTACCACTATAACCCCTGGCAAGTTGCGCCCGCCCCTCTCCACAACTTACGGGGCTAATCCGGGGACTTGAACTCGTGACCTTCAGTACGGAGCCCGCCTTTCTAACGAACTTCACCGCATTGTGATTACCAACTTGCCTACCCCCATGGGGCTACAACGTTCAACAAAATCAACACTAGCATCTCTGGTGCAAATAGTATTTCCCTGGAGAAGAATAAAAAATAACTTTGGAGAAACTACTCTCAGATTTTGGTTTAATACAATATATCAATTCAATTTCCTGGAGATTAGAAGATAATTTGAAACCTTGCGAGCCAGATAAATACAACATAATTCTCTTATAAGCTTCAACAAAATCATATATTGGTGCAACAGGTAGGCCAAAGGGGAGGCTTAGATATCAAAACATAGTCTATGTTTTTTTAATTAGTCGCCACGAAATAATTTCGTAGTATCTGTTTAATATTCATTGTCCAGTTGCTACAAAATAATTTCGTAGCGTCATTCCTTATGAAATAATTTCGCAACACTCTTTAAAATCATGTATTGCAAATTTCAAGAAGGTGAAATGACTCAGCTCTATGAAAAATCGACTTTCCTTGGCCTTGACTTGCTCTTTGGCGTATCGAATGATCCCACTCACCTTTCTACGTCAAGGTTTGCATGCTAGCTCAAATCTAATGGTTAGAAATCCACTCTAAAGGACATGAGAGAATTCAAAACATGGACTTTGTTTCAACACTCAATTTACTATAAATACCTCATGTTTCCACTCCTAAACATTGTGGTACATTCCTCTATGGGTTGTGAGACCATTTCAACAATAATACACAAAATATATGAAAAAACCACACAAACTAATTCTTCAGTGCTCATATTCTTAATGTAATTTGATTGAACAAGTACAAAATTTTAAAGATAAACAACGCATATGAATAAAATTGCGATTAGGAACAGTTCATAGGCAGGCATCGATTTGCTTAAAACACCGAATTTTGATTCAATTCAAAACCACACCAACTTACAGTCTCATTCGCCATTCAATTATGCCATTCACACAGAAAACACTTCTCAGTTCACACAGAATGAATGTACAACAATTTGCAACCTACAAGACTACAATTTCACAGAGAAAGCAACGAGTCCTCTCTTCTCCTCCTTCTCCCTTTTAGCTTCCAGGCACTTGTTCATTTTAAAAAGAAAAACTAACATGTGACAACCAAGAGTGACAAGAGGTGAATCACTTCATCTTATCTACAAAACAAATGAAACTAAAAGGCCATATTTACAGCAGAAAATATCTCCTCCACTTATTAAAAGAATAAAAAATCCTCCTAAATTAAACATTCAAAATTTCTAAACAAATATTCACCCCCACAACATTACCATGTGACCATCCCATCACATTGGCAAGATGTTCCCAGTCTTCATCAAAATTTAAGCTCAACCTATGCACCTGCATCAGGGTTCCCGAGAAAGAAAAAATTATGAGCTCCTTCTCATAAGGTCTTTGATAGAATAACCTTCGTTCTGTAGAGTTGCAACATTCATCCAAGTAGAATCTTCAACTGGATGACCTTTCCACTTCACTAATATTCCATATATTCCTGCCCCCTAGTATTCTTTTCAACTTTTGTGTCCAAAATCATTTCAGCTTCCAATTTTTTCCATAGGCATTTATTTTACCCATTGCTTCTCATTGACTTCATAACTGTTATCGTTTGTTGTAGATGATTATTTGTCACCAACTAGATAAGGATACAAATCACTCACATTGAAAATTGGTGAAATACCTATGCCTATAGGTAACTCCAGTTCATAAGCATTTGCTAGAAAACTTGAGGAGTATATTGTAGGGACCTATGTTCTTCATCTTAAGGTTATTATACTCCCATATTGGAAACCTCTCCTCTCTCAGGTGAGCTAAGACGATGTATCTCACCTCAAAGTTCACTTTTCTTCTTTTTAAATATAATTTTTTCTTGTATTTGGAGCTGCTGACTTGTAACCTCTGCTTCAATTCTCCTTCAACATTTCTTTGTTCCATTTTGCCCGAATCTTGTAGCTCACAAACTCCCCTAGGATGCATTCCCTACAAAATTTGAAATGGAATTTTCCTTGTGCCCCTATTTGGCGAATCATTATACATGAACTCTTCTTGCGCTAATACACGATCCCATTTCTTAGGATGATCACCGACAAGGCTTCTCAATATGTTCCCAATACTTCTGTTCACTGCTTTGGTTTGTCGATCAGACTATGGATGATAGGCTGAGCTGAAGTTTAACTTGGTTTCAAGTTTCTTCCATAAGGTTCTCCAAAAATACCTTGTAAACTGTGTGTCCCTATCAAAAATTATACTCTTTGGTGAACCATGTAGTCGAACAATCTCATTGAAAAACAAGTTAGCCATATGTGTAGCGTCACTAGTTTTGTAACATGGAATAAAATGATCCATGTTCGTAAATATGTCCACAACTTCAAGTATTGAGTCATTACCTCGTTGAGTCTTTGGAAAACCCAAAACAAAATCCATACTCATTGATTCCCATGGTCTACCGAGAATGGGTAAAGGAGTATATAATCCAACATTTTGGCTCCTCCCTTTCACATGTTGACACACCCTGCACCTACTCACATATTTTTGCACATTCTCTTATCTTTGGCCATAAATAAAAATTATCCAGCTTCCCAATTGTCTTATCAACACCAGAATGTCATGCCAACCCTCCATTGTTCTTCTCTTGTATCAAATTCTCTCTCATAGAAATATTAATAATACATAGTCAGTGGTTCTTGAATAACAAACCATCCCTCAACATGAACTCTTTCCAGGGGCTGCTATCTCTTTTCATAGGGTTCTTGCATGCATCAAAAGCTTCTTGAAAATCAACATCAATTTCATATAAATCCTTCAAATAGTCAAAGCCTAAAACATGCACTTTACTCTCTTGCATGATCAAACTCCTACTGCTTAAAGCATCGACTACCTTGTTTTCTTGTCCACTTATATGCTTTAGAACAAAGGTGAAACTCTGTAGAAATTCAAACCACTTGGCGTGCTTATAGTTCAACTTGTGCTGCTACATTATATAACAAACTACTTGGGCATTAAATATTGCCTCCAATGCTTCAAATCTTGAATCACAACATAAAATTGTTTGTCATAAGAAGAGTATTTATTTTTTGGGTCACTTAACTTCTCGCTGAAATATGCAACAGGTTTATCTTCTTGGATCAGTACATCGCCAACATTTATCCCACTGGCATCACATCTTACTTGAAAAATCTAATTGAAGTCGGGAAACTTCAACGCTGGTTTCTCGGTGATCTTCTTCTTCAATAGCTGAAAAGCTTTTCTCTGCTACTAATTTCCAACAAAATGATTGTTTATCCTTCACAATTGTATCTATGACAGGTGTGAAAATACCACTAAAGTTCTTGATAAACTTCTGAGAGAAGTTGGCTAAGCCATGAAAGCTTCTAACTTTGAAAATACTCTTGGGTGAAGGCCAATTCACAACTGCCTATATTTTCTCAGAATCCATTTTCACTCCACCTTTGGAAATGATACAATCTAAGTATATTACCTCAGGTTTCATAAAAGTCCAATTTTTTTAGGTTAATTAACAACTTTTATTGCTATAACCTTTCCAGAACATATCTCACATGTCAGAGGTTCTCTTCTTTAGTTTGACTGAAAATTAAAATATCATCTAAGTAAACAATGACAAACTTACCAATGAACTCCTTCAAGACTTTGTTCATCAACTACATGAATGTAATGGGTGCATTTTTTAGTCCAAATAACATGTTCAACTATTCATACAAATCGTCATTGTTCTTGAAAATTGTCTTCCACTTGTCCCCTTCTATGATTCAGATTTGATGTTAATGACTTTTCAAATCAATTTTTGATAAGTAAGCTTCTCAACTCAAATACTCCATCATATCATCCATTTGTGGCAATGGAATTATGTATTTAATCGTGATCTTGTTGATTGATCTGGAATTTGTGCACATCCTCCATTCTCCATCCTTCTTTGGACTTAGTACAATAGGAACAACACATGGACTCAAGCTCGCTCTTATTAACCCTTTTTCCAACAACTCCTGAACTTGTTTCCATATTTCTTATTTCCCTTGGGTTTCATTAGGTATGCAACCTTATTTAAAAGGCTTGCTCCCGGTATCAACTCTATATGGTGTTTAAAGCTTTTTTTGGGTGGCAACTCGCTTGGCAAATCATCTACTACAATATCATTAAATTCATGCAACATTTCCTGAATCTTAATAGGTAAATTTGCAATTTCAGTGTGCAGAAGTATTACCTTTGGTTTGCAGATTGAGACATAACTAACCTTCTCTTTCTCAATTTATTTTAGAAATTCTTTGCCACTTAACAACAGTGCCTTGGGGTTGCTTGTCTCGGCTGCAATTTATTCCTTCAATGGTACAAGATTATGTTTGATGCCATCCTTTTCAAACTTGTAGAAATTTATCTCTCCATCATGTATCACTTTCCTGTCAAACTAACATGACCAGACCAAAAGGATGTGGCAGACATCCATTGACATTATGTCACATATTTCCTTGTCCTTATATTTTCCTATCTGGAACTCAACTTCACTCTGTTCATTCACTAACAATTGGTGTCCCTTTTGCTGCCAAGATACCATGTATGGTGTTGGATGTTTAATTCTCTCCAATACCTATTTTTCCACCATTTCTAAGTAAACAAGATTGTCAGTGCTCCCATTGTTAATCATTACTTTGCAACACTTCTCTTTTGCTTTACGCATAGTTTTAAACAAGGATCTTCTTTGGATTGGTTCAATAGTTTCTTTGGCTAGATTCAATAAGACTTTGTTCATCATCAACGCCTCTCTATTTTCTGACATATTTTCCCCCTTAGGTGCTTGTTCTTCTGCTACTTCTAGATGAAATATATGTGCACCTTTTCATCCCTCATTCTCATTCTCTATACACTCAAAAGATCCATGACCCATTTTTCCACATCTATAGGACCGATAAATAGTCTCTCTGCCTCTTCCTCTACCTCTCTGGTAAGTTCTTCCTTCTCTGGTACCACCTTCTTTCTCCGGCTACCCTTGATGTTTTGAGTTGTCTGTATCATTCTTTTGAGATGGAATTTTTCCTCTTCTAGTTCAATGTCATTTTCCTCTAGTAAAACCACGCCCTCTACCCGAGTTCTACTTTCCTTCTACATTTTCTTCTGCCTTCAAGGTATATTGGTATGCTTCTTCCATGGTCTTGGAGAAAGCATGTTGATTTCATCCTAAATATCCATTCTTAAGCCACTAATATACCTTATTGTCATTTCTGGGGTGTTTTCCACATAACTTGCTTTCAAATTAACTCTGTAAAATTCTTCAGCATATTCTTTTACTGTCAATGACATTTGCTTGGGGTTTTGCATATGTCTGTAAAGAGTTAACTGATAATCTTTTGGTAAGAATTTATTCTTCATATTTTCCACTATCTTGTCCCAACTTTTGATCAATGGCTTATTCCTCTTCATCCTTTCATCTTGCACATTGTCCCACCATAGTGCAATGTGACCCTTCAATCTTGTTACTACAAACTTCACCCTTTTTTCATCTTCAAAATACTTGTCTAACTCACTGATCTAATCCAACAAAATTTTAACTACTAGGCTGCCATCATAGGTAGACAATTTAGGTTTTGGTCTTGAACTTAAGCCTAACAATGATCTCAATAAATTGCATTCTTGAGGTTCCTCAGCAGGTGTTGATATATATTCCTCGACTTCTTCTTCAGGTTCACTAATATCTCTAGCATCAGGATCTCATTATCTCCCTAACTCCATGGCCTCTAAATGAGCTTGCAATCTCCTTATCTCTTATCTAAGTATTTCATTACCCACGGGCTTGTCTCCTCAACCACGTGCTCTTATTGATCACATATCCATCTTCTTTATTTGATACCACAAATTGGTACAATAGGTAGGCCAAAAAGGAGACTTAGATACCAAAACTCAATCCATAATTTTGTTAATTAGTCACTATGAAACAATTTCACAACATTCGTTTAATATTCACTGTCCAGTCGCTATAGAATAATTTTGTAGCATTGTTCGCTACAAAATAATTTATGCATTGTGAATTTAAATAAGGTGAAATGACTTAGCTCTTTGCAAAATTGAATTTCCACAACCTTGACTTTCTCTTTGGCACAGTGAATGATCCCACTTGCCTTTCTTCATCAAGTTTTGCACTCTAGCTCAAAGATAATGGTCAAAAATACATTCTAAAAGACATGATAGCATTCAAAATAGGATACTATGTTTCAACACTCAGTTCACTGTAAATATCTTACATTTCCACTCTGGAACACCATGGTACATTCCTCTGTGGGTTGTGAGACCATTTCAACAAGAATACAAAAAATATATGAACAAACCACAACGATTAAGGCTTCATTGCTCATATTCTTAATGTAATTTAATTGAAAAAGTACAAATATTTAAAGATAAACTATCCACAGGAATAAAATTGTGATTAACAACAATTCATAAGCAGACATCGATTTGATTCAAACATTGGACTTCGATTCAATTCAAGACCACACTAACTTATAGACTCATTGGTCATTCAATTATGCCATTCACACAAAAAACACTTCCCTATTCACATAGGAGAAAAGTATAACAATTTGCAACCTACATGACCACAATTTCATAGAGAAAGCAACAAGTCCTGTCTTCTCCTCCTTCTCCCTTTTAGCTTCCAAACACTTATTCTCTTTAAAAATAAAAACTAACATGTGACAACCAAGAGTCACAAGAGTTGAATCATTTCATCTTCTCTACAAAACAAAGGAAACTAAAAGGACATATTTACAACATAAAATATCTCCTCCACTTACTAAAAAAATCAAAACTCCTCCTAAATTAACATTCAAAATTTCTAAACAAATATTCCCCCCAGCATTACCATGTGACCATCCCATCACATTGGCAAGTTTTGTCTAGTCTTCATCAAACTTTGAGCTCGACCTATGCATCAACATCACATATCAAGAACTGGAAAGATTTTTTTTCTTTTTCTATTATGTAGGATAACCATTCAAACACTAACTTGCATATTTCTTCATATTATAGACACTTTTCCATAAAATGTATATGAGTTTGGCGAGGAGGCAACAGTATAAAAAATTTGCTAGTGATATGAACATAAGAAAAGCACTGCAAGCAGAGGAAACCCTTTTCAGATTGCTTTTCTCATTTTCGACTACCAAGATGAAACAATTTGAGTGCCTCGTATCCGACGTCCTAGAGCGGACGATCATCCATAATGTTTCTACATACAACATGCAAATTCAACCGTGAGATTGGATTTTCTTTGTTAATATTAATCAAAGTATCCTTATTTAATCTATATCTTTATTTTATGATTATTAAAGAAAGATGTCGACATATTTTTGTCACATCAATTTATAAAATTTTAAATATCAACTATCTTGTATCTCTAAATCCATATTTATTTTTTCACATTTACTTAATACAATAATAAAATTATTATGCAAATTATCACAGAAGACGCACAAATGACATACAAAACATCTTAATTTTTTTTCTCAACAAGTTGATGGAGTGACGCCTCGACAACATTATAATATTACTTTATAGGTCTTCGGTATCGATCAGTCAATTAATGCTTCTGAGTTCGAGTATGCATTCTCACTAATTTAAGCAACAAAAGCACAAGCATTTGAATGAGCAGTAATCAAGGCACAAGCTACGGTAGCTCCATGACAAGGTTTAGTGGATCCAACTCTATGTAAGGCAACAGAATCACTCATTACATCCCCGAGCCATTAGCCTATATATTTTATATATAATATATATATAAATATATATATATATTATATATATATATATTATATATATATATATATATATATATAATATATATATATATATATATATATATTAAAAAACATGTAAAACGATTTCTTTAATAATATTGATTCATTCCCATTTCTTGTGGAGATTCTTAACTTTTTAAATAGACATTGTTACAATACCATGGGCTTATGCATGGCCTATCAATACCATATGCCCAAAAAACCCATAACTTATTTCATATGACACTTGTTCATATTGATATTATTTTTTTTAATTAATCAATTTAAATAAACGAGAAGAAATGACATAAGTGCTTTTGAAATAAAATTTGCGGACTATTACAAACGAATATTATAGAATATTTTGTGGACTTTTAAATCTCTAACATCCACTTAATAATTATAGATGATTAAATTAAAATTATAGAAACTCTATTATAAAATAGCCAGGCCTATTAATGTTACATAAAGTCATAAACATGCACTTATATACTTATGTGCCTTGAAATTAGATTTTCTTATAGACGTTAAAATTATATTTTAAACATTATTTTGAATTTCCAATTGGAAAAATATATAGACATTCCTAGGGTCAAAATATCATTCCAATTAAGACCCAAAATTGCATGCCAAGGAATTTTTAATTAAAATTTTGATTCCCATAGGAAACATCTTCCTAAAGTTAAAATATCAATTCAGTTAGGACCCCAAATTGCAGGGCACATTTTTAAATAAAAAAATTGAGTCCCATTTTAGATGTTTCTTTATTAGATCTAAATTATTTCTATTTTTCTTGGATCTCTAGTTTTCAATGTGAGTGCATTGATAGATGTCACTTGGATTGATAAACACCTAAGATATATTTAATCTAAGAAAAATGATTCTTGGTGTCTAATGCACCTCAAACCCAACACGCATATTAGCTTGGCACCACACAAGGTTGCACATTGCTTTCAAGTTGGTCAGAGAAAATCAAAACCACGGAGTGTGATAAAATATCATGTAGTATGATGTCATGAAAGTGGATAAGGTGATGAAAGTGGGATAAGAAAACTTGCAATGCAAATTGATCATAAAAATTATCATAAAAATATCAAAAGTTCATCTTATTAATGTATTTCTTATCTATTAGTACACATACTTATTAGTCAAGCATATAAATAACAAAACTAAATAAGCAGGGTTTATTTCACTAAGAAAAATTTAAAAAAATTAAGAAAGTTGTTATCTATTAGTATACAATTTTTTTTCCACAGAAAAAAGCGAACCATCTATTAATAAAAATAGAGAGTTACAGAGCATTTTGAAAAGACTCGTTCTTTTCCTTTTAAAAGGGAGAAGAAAGGAGTCTCAACTGGTTGAAAAAAACTAGCACAACAGCCTCGACTGGTTGACATAGAACTAGTGCAACAACCTCAACTGGAGGACAAGAAACAAGAACAAAAAAAGAACCGGAAGAAGTAATGTACAACAAAGGGAGGAAATTATGATTTTCTCCCCTTTTTCTTCTCAACCTTTCACCACTCCCCTTGAGTTGGTGAGGATGAAAAAAGAACAAGAGAAGAGTCCTCCACAATGCAAGGATTGTCCTTATCTGTATCAGAGTGTTCTAGAGAATGATGTCTTTTGGCCCCGCTAGTGTCCTCAAGAACTGGAATTTTCTTCGGCAAAGAGGCCATCATTCCCTGAGCTGCCAATTTCTCAGATTCTAGCAACTTATGTGTCTGATTGTTTGCTATGGGGGTGGTTGCCGTGGCTCGTCCCCAATTGGATCATCGTCATGTTCAAGTGGAGGGTTATCTGCCTCCTTGTCTTCTGTTTCTTCTTCTGGATTCACTGTGTGTTGCTAGCCTCTTGGTTTTTTTGCTTGTTTCTTGTTCCTTCTGCTTTTTCTTTTGACTTGAGGACAATTATTACGAAGGTGACCTGTTTGTTGATAGCCTCGACACCTAAAGGCTGTGCTTTCATAATATAGTGGTTGTTTCCACCATGTGTTGTTATGGATCAGAATAATGCTATCAGGTAGCCCTTGACTGAGATCAACCTCGACACAGATTCTGGAAAAAGTATGTATGCATCTAGCAATTCCTTCCACATCTTGCTTGATGTATTTACCTATTGCATTCCCCATTGCTTCGAAAACTTTGGGAAGCCAAAAGTGTAACGAGAGGTTGTGTAACCTAACCCAAACTGGCATTTTGGAAATCACATAGAGGAGGGGTCAAAACCCGGGAACCAGGGGGTCATGAAGAGTCTTGCATTGTCCCAGAACCATGGCCCCTCATGGAGGACATATTCTTTTTCCTTCACTGTGTCGAATTTAACAATAAAAGATCCTTTGGAGCATAAATGGATGTCACAATTTGTTGACCATGTGGAAAAGATCCATTGTTGTAAAGCATCTGTTTTAGGCCAAAAGCCATTGAATCTACAGATGACAGCCAAGGAAGAGAAATCAGTATGAAAGTTGTTTACCTCAGGCGGATGGATTGTCAAAACTAGTGTCTTCTTTCTTTGCTCCACTATATAGGGACCAGGTAGATCTTGTGTTGGTGCTAACTTGTTGTTGGCTTCATCCTTCCCTTTGACAACATCCTTGAAATAACATGTGCCCTTTGAGCTAGATCCAAAGCCTCCACCACTCAGCGTCATGCTCAGAAAGATGGTTGAATCTCTCACTATTCCATAGTGTTGCACTATAAATTTTTCCTGTAAAATGTGTCTTGCATATACCAAGCTCATTCCCAGTCCCTTTTGCATTGATTCATTCCTTGGGACTCCTTTCCTGCAAAAGATCCAGGCCAAATCGAGAATGGAGAGTCGTGTTCTGTGATCCTGACTGCCAGGCTCCAAGCTGTTCTAGAACATAGCTGATCTTTGGGAGTGGCGGTGACACAAAACGATCCTTCTGTAACCCTAATCATTTGAGCAACCACCATCGCCTCTTCTTCCCATCCAACCTCGTTTCCAAAATCATCTATTAGTATACATAATCATTAGTTAAGTATATAAAGAACAAAACTAAATAAGTAGGGTTTTCACTAAGAAAAATTTATAAAAATAAAGAAAGTTTTGAAGTGGATTAATTTTGAGATTCTTGAGGCCTTAATAAATGGTAACACATTACAGAACTTCATTAGTATTTACTAGTTATTATTATATTATGAGTTCATGTTTTCATTTCCCATAGAAATCCCAAAATAATGTCAAGTAAGTTCCAAAATATCTTTTCTAGTGAGGACTTCAATTATCATGTTTGCATATTAGCTAATCATGAAGCTTATACACTATGTTAAAATGATAAGGTCTATTTTGTTAAAGTTTAATTTAATGATTCAAGATAAAGTCTTAATTATATAGCTTAATATATTTTGGGTATAAATATTTTCACTAGGTGTAGATATGTTATCACTTAGGTGTTGCTTCACTACCTAGGGATGTCTATAGCCCCAATGGTGTCACAACAATGTTGCAAACCTTGCTTTGTTTCTAATGAGTGTTCATATTATCAATGGATATATCTAGATGCCTTTCTATTAATTGTATTTCCATTCTTGATCCTTCCCTTTTGATTTTGTATATGCTTTAGGAATTAGAGGTGGAGGAAGTAGTGACCTTCTACAATCATGATAGGGGATGAATACCTTGTTGTTGGGATTTATTTAATAATTTGTTTCACTTACTTAAATTAATCCCCTTTTGATTTTTAGTCCATAGCTTTTGACTCTTTGCCTTTCATGTTTTACTATGTGGATGGATCCTTAACACATATGACATGCTCATCAATTAAGATGTAGGAATAACCATTGTTTTAACACTTGAATAGATCATCATCCAACCACTCACACATAATTTTAGCACATTACAAATCTATATTCTAAATCATATTCCCTTTTTTCTCATAATTGAGTAAAGACACAAAATTATCTAGGTTTTTTTTTTTTTTTTTTTTTTTTTTTTTTTTAAGGTGACACTACCACTATGAATTGAAGGCTAGAAAGCATATATAAGTAACTAGTTTCAATTAAGGAATTAAAGTATTAGAAATATATTTACATGCCATGTTTAGGGAAATGAAATAAAAAAACTTGAAACATAACTCAATTAGCAATTATAGGTTGAGTTAGGATATAAATAAAAAAATATATGGTAATACTCAAAGTCAAAACACAACTTAAAAATGAACTACCTTGCCTTTGCATTATTCAAAACAAGTGATTGATATAAACATATAGAAAAAAAATATTGCACATAATTCCTCAACCCTGAACAAGCATACTTCATATGGAAATTAAATACTAATGCACTCCTTTCAAGAGGGTTCACATATGTGAAGAATTATAAAAATAAGTAGTTTGTTTAGAGAAGTTTCAACACTTCGAACTTGATATCTGACTAATTTTAGTTTCCTTTATAGACTTGGGTTTCAAAGACTCTATGGGATTGAATATCAATTTTTTTGATAAACCATAAATCCTTGATGGTTTTCATATTCTTCAATTCCTTTTTTAGTATTGTAACCGTCTCGGGTTAAAAGTTTATGTAATAAAGTTAGTCAAGGAAAAATAAGACCAATGTCATGGGACACTTATTCCAATTTGAATGTTGGGAAAAACATCCTAGTAGGCATCACTTGTTGTTTATCATGGCTAAGGGAATTGGAAAAGTCTTTGGAAAAATAAAGTGGCAATTATTGACATTTATTATGAAAACAAAGGAAAATAGGAGAAAAGGGAGATGAACGATCACACATTTGCATGAGGAGGAAATTGTAGGAAAATAGATGGAAAATGAAGAAATTAGAGGTATCAATAATAAAAAGGCATCGAAGCATCAATTTGGGGACTTTTTCCAGTTTGGCTTTGGAGTTAGTGGGAGAGAGGAGAAGAGCACCAAGAAGGGAAAGCAATTAAGAAAGCAAAGGAAGGCAAAGGAAAGCAAGGTCAAGCAAAGGAAGGATAAGGAAAGAAAAGGACAAGCAAGGAAGGATTGGATCAAGCAACTTCAGTAGGAGGAATGCCAGGTAACATGTTGCATGTGTGATTTCCTAGCTGAAGTGTGAATGCATGGTGCATGCATTTGTGTATTTGGTTCATTTACTATCACTGGCATGGGTTTTTCCTAATTGACAATGGTTTTAGCCTTGCCTTGCCAATACTTGGATAGCCATGGTGTGATGGGATTCATTCTTGGTTGAGATTTGGATTGTCAGAAGGTTTTAGATCCAGGTTGAGATTTGGATTGTCATAAGGTTTTAGATCCATTTGAGGTAGTCTAAATAAAATACCAAGGGTTGGGGGTGGATATGGTTTTCTCTGAGAAGTGCTCAATAGGTGGGTGGAGACAGGAAAATTCCTCAAGGAATGGTGAAGGAATTTGAGGCATCCAAGCTTGGTTTGGTTTTGTGATCTTGGAACTAGTTTAGGTGAGATTTCAGTAACGTGAGGGTGGAGGTGGTTTAACCTCTGGATTCCCTTGGTTTTTTATGTCTTGGTTTATCCCATGAGATCCCACATTCATGCTTGTAATATGGCACAAGGATGATTGGCTAAAAGAAAGATTTGTTTCAACCCAATCTATGGTCGGGTGATACATGGAAGTCCCTGACTTTGTTGGCTTTTGCATCATTTAATGAGAGCTATTTCTTTATGGAAATATATGAAGCATTTGTACTGGTTAATATGATGATTTGATGGTTGTTATGTCATGGTTACTATGATGATTATTTGCTGGTTATAAGCATGGATTTTGTATATACTCAAGTTATGGCTTGTTCATGAATTGATATGTATTTGGTTGGTTGATGAATGAATGATCTAACAAATGTTATGGCAACTATTAAGAGAGGACATTAGACCTTCTTGGTGAATCTCAGATAATTTTAGGGCTCCTGTGTTTAGATATGCATTCATGACCTATAGATTTCATGTTCACTATATGTTTGACGAAATGAATATCATGGTTAGGCCTAGTTAGGTCAAGTTCTTGACTAAAATTTGTATGAATGGATTTGTCTTGATGTTATATATCATTATAGAAAGTATGCATGCAACTGGATGCCTATAGTTGCATGGAGGCCTTGTCATGCATGCGGTTGGGGGCCCAAATCACTAAAAAGGCAAGTTAGCTTGGGGTTTGGGCACCTAGATGGGTTGTTTATCTCTTGGGGGTCCTGTAGCTCACAAGGGAGGTCAATAAAGTTTCAGTTTTTTTACTCCACTTCCTAATGAAGCTAGGAGGTCGGGTCATGTCATAGTAGCCCTCAACTCATGTTTATCTTGACAAGCCAATTAATGTGGGTAAATGTGGGAGGGTTATTAGAGCATGGTTCAAACACTTGGACCAAATGGACTAGATGCATGTTTCTAATCATGCATTGTCATGGTTTTGGTTATCATGCATGAGCTCATTTTATGCAACTAGTGTTGTCATGCATGATGTTAATATATTGATATGATTATGTATATATATGAATCATGCTATTTTTGATTGATTTTGCAGATGAGATAGCCTCCCTTGGACGTAGTTGAGGTATGATTTTGATTCTAGTATCTATTTGGTTTATCTAACATGGAATGTTTGCAGGAAGAAGAGGATCAATGATGTCGAGTAAAATGGTGGGATAAAATTAATGTGACTCTCCCTACAGATCAGTTGAGCAACTAGGAGATGAGTATTCTCCTGATATAGCAGATCATTGAGGAGTTTGAGGGTAGATATTAGAATTTGCAAGTTAGACAATGACATGTTGGTTGAGGCTCAGGAAATATTTGCAAGGGATCAGGAAAAGCATGCAGATGTCAATGCAGTGATCCTTCAAAGTTTTTCAGACTTGCAAATATAGGGATAACTAAGGATTAGTCAAGAATATGAAGAGAATACTAATGGGGCATATGATAGCATGTCTCGATCAGGAAACAAGTTGGATATAGGGGACACTATCAGAGGTGGAAAATCATTGGATACACTTGATAGGAGGACTGATATGTATGGGTTTCATTCTAGTTTCTGATCCAAGAGACATCATCACCTTCATCACCTCCATCATCCTTATAGGAGGAGTGAGTACTTTCCAAAGGAGTTCAAGAAAGTCAAGCCTCCTACATTTTATGGAGAGACGAAGAAGTCATAAGATGCAGAGGCATGGTTTCTTGGGATAAATTCTTCAGATTGCATAACTATTTAGAAAAAGGAACCAAAATAGCTACCTTCAGTCTTAAAGGGAAAGAAAATATCTGGTGGGAATATGTGAAGAATGTCAGAGGCATTCAAGAAGAATAGTTGATCTAGTATTAGTTCGAGAGATTATTCAATAAGAAGTACCTATCTGGAAGATATTACAATGACAAAGCTAAGGGGTTTTATGAGCTGATGAAGGGTTCTATGACAGATGATGAGTATACTAGCAAATTCTTGGAGCTATTGAAGTATGTTCCTTACCTCAAGGATGAGCAAGAAAAGATTCAAAGGTTCATCAGTGGGCTTTCAACAATATATGGAGATTGGATTGAGTTTGATGAGCCTCGTCCACTGGAGGAAGCCATTAGGCAATTGAAGCATTGTTATGAGAAATTAAAGTGTAAAGTTGAGTCTAAGCAAGGTTGGAAAGGGAATGACAAGACTAAAGGTAAATGGACACCGAAGCGAGAAATACCTCGGGATGCAGGTGAGAAAGAGAATGTTGTTCCTTACAAGAAGTTTAATGGAGTTGAGAAGGGACATGGGTTGCATCCTAGAGAGAAAAATAATAGAGGTGATGGTAGGAAATAGTTACAGTGTTGGATATGTGGCAAGAAGCATCTCAAAAAGGATTTTTCGTCACATCATGGAGGTAGACCTCATATCTACAATTCTCAAGAGGCGCAAATAGTTGGGGCTGTTAAATAGAGTATTACACAGATCTATGTAGTATTGGATAACATGCAGGCAAAGAACTAAGCATCTATTACTGATATGGAAGGTAAGATTTGTGATCAATTTTTTTCTATTTTGATTGACCTTGGATCCAATTATAGTTATGTTAATCCTAATATGGTGGATAAGTGTGGTTTGAGGAAAGAAGTGCATGGAGAGTCTTAGTTGGTGCAGTTGGATATAAGTACTAAGAAGAGAGTTCATCATTCGGTAAGAGATTTTTCATTTGAGCTGAATGGTATGCCTACATCAACACATCTAAATGTGATTCCATTGGGATCATATAATATGATTTTGGGTATGAATTTTGTATACCTCCACAGGACCAAAGTAGATTGTTATGACAAGGCTATTGAGTGCATGTCTGATAATGTGAAAAAGAGAATCTTGTAGGGAAAGAATAAGCCTACATCAGTGAGGATGGTTATATCTATGCAGGCTAAGAATAGTTGCAGGAAGGGGTGCATAATGTTTGCAGTTCATATTTCCAGTGACAAGGGTAAGGATGTTGAGGATGCGTAAGTCCTTAATAGGTACCCTATCTTGCAGTAGTTTCAGGATGTATATTGTTAAGTTATGGTATGTTCTATTCTTATAACAATTTACTTCTTTTTCTTATTATATTCCACAGATTAGTAATCACATGTACATAAAGTAAAGTTCAGATAGAACATTAAACGATCAACAGAAAACAATCCAAGACAAGAGACACAAGATGTGGCGGCTAGCCAGGGACAAACCCCACAATGTGTGGGGAAACCCTTTGATCAAATCTTCTTTTATATTCAATAATTCAGTAGAGAGAAATTATACAATAAATCTGATTCATATCAGCAATAGCAAACCCTAGATCAACAGCATCAACATTAGCGGCTTCATTATCAAACTAGGGCAAATGATATCTCACAAATCGACCGTCGGATCGGCTTAATTCCACCACCAAAAGTTGCGGCTTCAAGAGGAGGTTCAAATGAACCTACAACGCAGTTCAGATGAGGAGATCTTCTAGTCCGCGTAGGTCAATCTTTACTTCTGTAGTTGCAGCTTCAGTTTCAGCAGTTTCCGGCTTCAAACTAGGGCAGGCGATATCTTGCAGACCATTCGTCGGATTGACTTCATTCCACCACCAAAATTTGCGGCTTTCAGAGGAGATCTAGATGGACCTACAGTGTAGTTCTAAAGATGAGATCTTCTAGGCCACGCAAGTCAATCTTTACTTCTGCAGTTGCAGCTTCAGTTTTAGTAGTTTCCGGCTTCACATGTGTGAGAGAGAGACCCTTTTCTGCACAGTAGAGAAGAGACTCATTTCTGCGCAGTAGATAGAGAGAGATGTGATGAGATGAGTGAGTCCAAATGAGGAAAAGTCCTCTTATATTTATACACAACATTGGAGGGTGAATAGATGTGACTGTTGGGCTTCTGAGCCTACATGAGTTGTAGGTCGGCTTTATAATAATTCCATAATCAAAATAAATTCATATCTCCATGAATACTTATCGGAATCAGATGATATTTATATCAATCCTACACCTCTCAATGAGAGTAATCTAATAAAAATATTATCAGCCATGAATAAGATGACACACATGAAGTTTTTCCTTGGTTATTTTAACACTCCCTCTCAACTAGGGAGAACTTCATTTGCAATCTGCCTATCGGTCATTACTATTCATCCATCAAATGCACTGCCCTGTACAGTCTGACCCTTCCCCTGCTCTGCTCAATTTTTCCTGTTCTGCTTTGTCTTGTTCTGCCCTGCACTGATCTGTACTTTTTTGCTCTGTTTTGCTCTGCTCTGCTTTTGTCCAAATTATGAAGAAGAAGAAATGATCGAGGATGTATCATACTGACTCAAAGTCAGTCTCAGAGTATGTACCACTGGTCCCAGACCAGTCTCAACCAACCCAATGTCAGCGTCATAGTGAGTACAACTCCATTGGTCCTAGACCAGTATCATCCTCCACTAACTCAAAGTCAGTCTCAGAGTGCGTACTACTGGTCCCAAACCAGTCTCGACCAAGCCGAAGTCAGCTTCATAGTAAGTACCACTCCTACCACTGGTCCTAGACCAGTATCGCAGTCTCAGAGAGTGTGCCACTGGTCCCAGACCAGTCTCAACCGACCCGAAGTCAGCGTAATAGTATGTACCACTCTCACTGGTCCCAGACCAGTATTGCATTAACACGAAGTTAGTCTCAGAGTATGTACCATTGGTCCCATACCAATCTCAACTGATCCAAATTCAGCGTCATAGTATGGTACAACTCCTACTACTGGTTCCAGACCAATATCACTGATCCCAGATCAATGGAGGTCATCCTAGCGTAGGGAGTAGGGTAGATACAACGATGCGTCCATCGGTACTACTATGGTCCCTAACTTCATTTCCCTGCTCATTGATCAAATGAGAGGTACTTCCCATGAGTCCCAAACTGCATGGGTAGGATGCCTCGATAGGAGAACTAATCAATCCTTTCCTCACAAGAGAATACATCAATCCTGCTACAATCGCCATGGAGAACACATCAATCCAGGCCGCCATGGAGAACACATCAATCCAGGCCTCATAGGAGAACACATCAATCCAGCTACAATGTCGCCATGGAGAACACATCAATCCAGGCCTCACAGGGCAACACATCAATCCTGCTACAATGTCGCCATGGGGTGTACATGTATACCACCAGGGGATAGTGAATCATCCTGTGGTCATATGCTGCTCCAAGAAGCACCCCGCACCCCCCTAGAGCTCTCAGAGCTCAATGCATCATACATGACCCTCATTGGAGGGTCTTTGAACAACTCCAAGTTGTTCTCGGAAAGTCAGAAATTTTACTTTCCCAAGGGGTTTTGTCAGAATGTCGGCGACCTGTTCATTTGTATCGATATGTTGGAGCCTTATAGCTCCCCGCTGCACCATATCTCGAATATAATGGTATCTGATATCGATATGCTTGGAGTGATCATGAAATACGGGATTCTATGACAAACGAATCCCACTCTGGTTGTCACAAAGGATCACGGTGGTATCCAATGTAAATCCAAACAGCTCACTGAAGAGCTTTCACAACCAAACTGCCTCACAGGAAGCCATGCTAGCAGCAATATCCTCTGCTTCGGCGGTGCTCAAAGCCACCAACTTTTGTTTCCTGTCACCCAGGATATCGAAGCAGATCCCAAGGAGAAACAACACCCAGAAGTGCTCTTACGATCCTCCACATTGCCTGCCCAGTTAGCATCTTTGTATCCAAATAGTCTCTCATCTCCGACAATGTATCTTAACCCATAAGTGATAGTGCCACGAAGATATCTCAGCAGATTCTTAGCACCAATCCAATGTATGTGGTGGGGTTCAACCATATGCTGACTCAACGTGTTGACTACAAAGCATATATCTGGACGGGAGTTCACTAAGAACATTAGTGCTCCGACGAGTTGCCGATACTCGGTAGCATTTCGTAAAACATGTCCAGCAACACTACTGCTTAACTTCTTGAAGTCAAGCTCCATCGGGGTAGTTACAAGCTTGCAGTCCACCATACCGAATCTTTCCAATATCTTCACCACATATTTTCCTTGAGATAGGAAAGTTTCTCCTGGCTTCTACCACACTTCAAGTCCTAGGAAGTAGTGCATCAGTCCTAGGTCCTTCATTTCAAATTCAGAAGCCAACTCCCTCTTACATTTGAGAATGAGAGGGTCTGAACATGTTAGAAAGAGGTAATCCACATACAATACCAGTATGAGAGGTTTATCATCTTCAACCTTAAAGTAAAGGTTAGGATCAACTTCACTCCTAGTGAATCCCAGCTTCATCAAGTAGCTGTTGATCCTCTCATACCATGCTCGAGGTGCTTGCTTCAGCC
>APFE031404158.1:54198-107325 GCA_000404065.3 Pinus taeda | reverse complement strand
TTTTTATTGCATTTTTTTTTTTTTTGAATATGAAATGATGCTCGGGGGGGGCCCAAAACAGAGGCAGAACCCTTCTCTATGACCAGCACTGATTTTTCCATGGTTTTGACGAACTCTTGCCTCGAAAGAGGTTTCCTGTAGATCTTTAGTCGATGCCAATTGATGAGCATGGGAATGGCTTCTTCATCAATAGTCTGGATAAGGATGGAACCATTGTCATTACACTTTTCCACTACATAGGGTCCTAGCCACCTCGTTCTCAGTTTTCCCTTGAAATCCTAATGTCTGGAATCAAGTAGAAGCGCCCAATCTCCCTGCTAGAATTGTTTGTCATTGAGGTGCCGGTCATGCCACACCTTCCTCTGAAGTTAAGTCACTTCCGAGTGGAGGAGGGCCTGCATTCGAAGTTCATCCAACCCATTCAGCTGCATTAAAATTTCTTGTTGAGCATGGCTGAGATCTAGGTCCAGCTGAGCTGCCATACTCAATGTGTTGTATTCAAACTCGATTGACAGCAAAGCTTTCTTCCCATAGACCAGCTCATAGGGTGTGAAGCTGGTTATGGTCTTCCAAGTGGTGTTGTAGGCCCAAGTGGCCTCAACGAGGCGATCTGCCATATCCCTTCTGCTACTGCTCACCACCTTGGTCAAGATCCCCTCTAATGCTCTGTTGGTGACTTCCACTTGCCCATTCGCTTGAGGATGATATGGGGTGGAAGTCCTATGCTTGATATTTGTGATGAGCGATGCAGGTCTTCATCAAATTGTGAAGGTGAACTAGCTTCCTGTCAGTAGACTCTACTCTCTTGGGCTAAGCAACAAATTTTGTAGAAAATGTTTTCCTCTTAAAAACTTGGCCACCTTCTCCTTCTGTGCTGCTTTGATTGCTTGGTCTCTGTGCATTGTCAGGTAATTTGTGCCACACATGAGTAAAGAATTTTTCCTTGAAAGGAAGGTTGATTAGGGCCACAAAGTCCATACCACCACTTCTCAAATGGCTCAAGAGTCACCTGAGGTTGGAGAGGCATTTCATCCCTTGGGGTTGGTTTCCCCATCCTTTGGCATCGGTCACATTGGCTGATATATCTTCTGACATCTTCATGAAGAGTGGGCCAATAGTAGCTTGCCTGTAGAATCTTGAAGGCAGTCCTCTTGGCTGCAAAATGTCCTCCACAAGGCCCATCATGACAAGTTATGAGGATGTCAAAGACTTCCTCCTCCCTCACACAACGCCTTAAGATCTGATCAGGGCCAAGTTTGAACAAGTTGCCCCCGATCCAAGTGAATGAGGCACTTTTCCTCATGATTCTGCTCTTCTCTTTTGAGGATAAGTGCAGAGGGAACAGTGCGGAGACCAGATAGTTGGCTATGTCAGCAAACAATGGAGAGAGTAATGAGATAACAAACAGATGCTCATCTGGCATCTGGTCATCCACTGTTTCTTCTGCACCTGCAGTCAAATTCACTCTAGACAAAAAGTCAGCAACAACATTTTCTTTACCTGGTTTGTCAACGATGGTCAAATCAAACTGCTGCAACAAAAGTAACCATCTAATAATACGAGCATTCACATCAAGCTTATTCATTAAATATCAGATTGTAGCATGGTCAGTATGTACAAATGTTTGATAGCTAGTGATATAGTGTCGGAACTTGTTCAGGGCATGGACCATAGCCAGGAATTCTTTCTCAATTACCGTATAATTCATTTCTACCTTGGATAAGTTTTTATTGACAAAGTATATAACATATGGGATTTTTTCTTCAACTTGTCCTAAGGCTGCCCCTATGGCTTTGTTTGAGGCATTAGTGTGGATGTGGAAAGGTAGGGCCCAGTTTGGGCTTCTCATAATTGGAACAAACACCAACTTATCCTTCAACTCATTCAGAGCCTTCTGGCAGTCATCCGACCATTTAAACTCAACATATTTTGCTAAGAGGCCAAAAAATGGCGAGGCTAGCTTACTAAAGTCTTTAATGAATCTGCGGTAATACCCAACTAAGCCTAGGAAGCTCCAGACATCTCTCACCTTCTGAGGAGGGGGGACCCCTTTTGATGATAGCAACTTTGTTGGGATCCACCTGTAACCCTTGGCGAGAAATGGTATGGCCTAACACAGTCCCTTCAGTAATCAGGTTCATCTCAATGCACTTGCTCAAAACTTTTCCCAGGTTGGACAAGGCTTCCTGGAAGCTAGACTCGTAAGGAGTAAATTCATCCATATAGATTTTTACCGAATCATGGACCAACTCGGCAAAGATTCTTAACACAGCCCTCTGGAAAGTGGCAGGGGCATTACATAGCCCAAAGGGAAGGACACGGTAGGCAAAGGTACCCCATGGAGAAGTGAAAGTGGTCTTATCTTGGTCCTCTGGGCTGATTTGAATCTGGTTGTACCCGCTGAACCCATCTAGGAAAGAGAAAAACCTCTTCCCTGCCAGACCATCCAAAACTTGATCTATGAAAGGTAAAGGGAAGTGGTCTTTCTTGGTGGCTTTGTTCAATTCTCTGTAGTCCACACAGATTCTCCACTTCCCATTTTTCTTGGGCACCAACACTAGAGGGGAAACCCATTCGATATCCGAGATGGAGTAGATGAATCCCGCATCCAACAATTTTTGCACTTCTTCTTTAACAATGTCTTTGAGGGCTGGATTCATCCTCCTCTAAGGTTGTTTGACTGGTTTACAGTCCTCCTTGATGTAGATATGATAAGTACAGACTAAGGGATGGATTCCCTTCATTTCCTTGTAGCTCCAGACAAAGGCCTCCAAATGGCGGGTCAAGAGGCTACATAACTCCTTTTCCTGAGAGGGAGAGAGAGAGGAGCTTATCTTCAAAGTCTTCTCGGGCCAAAATCCACCTTCTTAACTCTGTGGGTGGTCGGATTAGTGGCACCTAAGTCCACTAAAGCATTGGCCTGGGTGTCGTCCACCAATTCTTCCAATAATAGCTCACTAGGGGGAGGATTTTGGATTAAGTTTTCAATCAAATCATCCTCGGTTGGAGGACCTCCATTTCTGGCTTCCACTGTGCATAATGGTGCAGAGTAGACCTCCTCTTCTTCTTCTTCTTCCAACCAGAGGGGTAAGTCATGTTCTAGCAGAGGTTGGGCAGGAGGGTATAGGACCAGCTATTTGGACATAGGCCGATTTTTTATGGTCATGCTTCCAACTCGACAGCTGATGTTAGCATCTGCAATGGCCAGCCAAGGCCTTCCCAAAATGATGGGATAACCTGTGAGTTTTGCCTTAGGCAGGAGGACCAAAAAGTCCACAAGGTATTCCCAGGAGTCAATAGAGACCAAGACATCCTCCACAATCCCTTCGGGAGTCACGGTGGAGCGGTTTGCCAATTGCAGCACTGTCGAGGTCTTCCTTAGGGAACTCTGAAGATTGAGCTTAAGCATGGTATCCCTGGTCAGCACATTGATGGAAACCCCTAGATCAATCAGAGTTAATGGTGCCATTGATGTGGACATCAACTACATGGCTCCCAGGGTCCAAATACTTCGGACAGATTACTTGCCCAAACATGAGATCGGACAATTGTCCTATGACATTGATGGTCGAGGCATCTTTCGTTCGCCTGCCTGGGTGCCTGAAACACTTCTCTTTAATCAATTTGTTGTATATTGGTACATCTTTGATGGCCTGGAGAAGTGGAATTTTCCTCACACACCTGCTTGAGTTCTCCCAAAAGCTCGTCCTCCTCTAGGTTGGGTTGTGTGGTCGCTATGAGTCGCTCAGGAAAGGGTGGAATGGCTTGGAGTTCACTTTCCTGTTTCTCTTCTTCCTCCTCTAAGGGAGGAGGTTGGCATTCTGGAAGGACTTTCCTAGATCGCAGGTTGATCTCCTAGATCTCCACAACATAGGTAGGGCATGATGTCTCCCCAGTATATACCTGTTGGGCCTATCTATTGTTGGGGTTTGGGTTCGGTTGAGCAGGCATCTGGCGTTGTCTTGGAGGAGCAGGAGGTAATGGTTGAGGTTGAGTTGGTGGTGGAGGAAAAATGGCGGGAGGAGTGTTGTATTGGGGCTTCCACCACGGTTGAGGTGCATTCCACTGAGGTTGCGGCTGGGCATGAGAGTGAAATGAGTAAGAAGGAGGTTGAGTTTGGTATGGAGATGGATAAGACCATGGAGGAGGTGCGGACCAGGAAGGATGAGCAAGGGGACCCCAAGAAGGCATATGAGCAGGTTGGTTGGGGTGGTAATAAGCTTGGGATGACCCTTGCATTCCCTGCTGATAAGGTTTGGGTCCATGAGGCCTCCTTTGGTTGAGGAAGTAGAGAGGTTCAGTAGCCACCTCGGTCCCTAGGTACATGGCTTTAAATCCAGGCAAGGTAGGGCATTGGTTGGTGGGATGGTCTTCCTCACACACAAAACATACCTCTACTGAGTGTAATGGGCACTCATTCTTGGGGTGCTTCCTTGTGCATCTAGGACAAAAAATGGCCAAGGCCCTCTCAGCTTCTTCTTTCTTCTGCTGAATTCGGAAGGAATCAAGTTGCATGGCAATGGTCTGTCTCATTTCACTCTTAAGGTCTTCCATCTGGTTAGCAAACTCATGCTTGGAGAAAGAGGTACTAGTGAAAGATGATTCCCCCTACCTCTCTTCCGGGTCGCCCTAGAATGGTTTCTAAACACGGTCTTTATGTCCTCATAAGGTAGTTGGTAGATATCTCCTCCAGCTAGTAGGTTAAGGGTGTCCAGAAGGTCTTCAGGGACTCCTCGGATTAGAACCAACTTCAGAGATTCTGGGTCAAGTGTGCACCTGGCCCATTTATAACTGAGTTGGAACCTTTCCTCATAGTCTTCCAAAGATTCATCACTGCCCATGGTCATCTGAAAGATTTCCCCCTTAGTTTCCTTGGACCTACAGTAGTCTCTGTACTTGGCGTTGAAAGCTTGTTGCATTTGAGCCCAAGTGGTGATACTATTTCCAGATAACCCCATTAACCAGCGTAATGCTGCATCCTTGAGGGTAGAGGGAAAGAGTTTCATCTTTTGCTCATACTCAGCATAGTCATAAGTTCAACAAAGGATAGCAAACTCAAACAGGAAGGTATCAGGGTCCTCAGTAGTCAGACCATGGAAATGAGGTAGCGCAGAGGGACTTATGTTTTTCATTTTCATGTCTCCATTGGTCTCTCATATGGGAAAGGCACCCTCTATTCTCTCGTCTTCTCTTCTACCATTTCGGTTTTCAGTCATGGCTTCAGATGGAATGTTTCCTAACCCTTCTTCTACTATAGGATCTTCGTATATCTCAGGAGGTTCGCCTATAGGGTCTTCTGGCTCACTGTCACCAGAGAAAAGAGAAGGTTGACTTAGTGATGTGGTGGGGGTATTGGGTAAGAATTTGCCGGTTTTATCTCTGTTCCTACGAGGCATGAAATGGAAAGACTTTTTCTTGCTTTTCTTGTATTTTTTCTTGTACCTGCAAAATGAGAATAGATTGAACTGCAACTAACTACCTTACTGAAAGGAAAATGCGGAATTGAAATGAAAGCAGGAAAGGACTAATCTATTTTGCAGAATTGAAATTCTAATCTATGAAAGCAGAATTGAAATTCTAATCTATGAAAGCAGAATTGAAATTCTAATCTATGCTTGTAGAATTGAAATTGTGGAATTGAAATGCTAATCTATGAAAGCAGGAAATGTCTACTCTACTTTTGCGGAAATGAAATTGCAGAATGGAAATGAAATAAACTACTTAGCAGAAGGTTGTAGTGGAAAAAATAAGAATAGCAACAATTACTAATACTCTGACACTTCCCGGGCAACAGCGCCAAAAAGATGGTGGGCTCCAGTATTGCAGCAATAATGCTGCAACTCCTGGGACTCCATTCTTTACTTTTATCAACCCAGTTGTTCGTAACAAACTTGGAAGCGACGATGTTGTATGCACAAGTACTAGCTCTTGCTGCAGCTGTCACTTGGTCAGCCGACACAAGTCCGCTAGGGGATTTAGCCAACTTCTATGAGTTCTCAGAAGATGCTTTTAAGTGATGGATGAAAGCTAACTCAAAAGGAAGCTAATCTGCTTGCGAAAAGAAATTGAAAGGCAAAAAGAAACACAAACCCTAGCAAACCCTAATTCTACCAGCTAGTCCTACGGATGCCGAAATGAGAATGAAAACTACTGAAAGACATGCCATTGCTTCTATGAAGGTAAAATACATGTGTCTAGACTACCTTTGTCCTAAGAAAAAATCTTTTTGTATTTTTTGATTAAGTGTTGATTTTCACATGCATATACTTGAACTGTGCTTTACTGTGTAGGGGTGGATCAAGGAAGAGGAATGCTTGGAAATGGTTGGAGAGGTTCAGAGAGGGTCTAAGGAGTCCCTAACACTCTTCCAGAGAGTTTGAAAAGGTTTGGCTATCAGGAAACCTTACTTGTGAGCTTCTACAGGAAGTCTGCAGGGGTTGTACAGGATGTTTCAGAATTTCTACAGGATGTTTTAGAATTTCTACAGGATGTTTGGAAATCAGTTTTTAGGGGATGGATGTGTGAGGGAAGGTGCATGGATGGATCTAGAGGTAGGATAGGGGTCTAAAAATGGCCTAAGGACTGGTGGGTGGATCGGTGAAGAGATGTAGAAGGCTGACTTGGCTTGAAGAAGGCTAAGGCAAAGATGGGTAAGGAGGTAAGGATTCATGGACAAAAAGGATAGATGGGGAACAAGAGACTCAGCTAAGAGATAGAACAGGTGGATCAGATGATACTTTGGGTGGATGAATGAATGAAGAAGATGCCCTGCACGGTGTACCTTGATCAAATCAACAAAGGCCTACAAATGATCAAATCCTAAACTAGTCTAGTCTGACCATCAACAACATAAATGAACAACACTTTATTTGGGAAGAAAACCTTGTACACCATCTATGTAAAGAAACATTTCAGATGTCCAAACCCATGAATAATCTCTGCTAATAAAACAAGCACACTAAAGATTGCATAAACAAGCAAACTAGTGGTTTTTTGAGGCAACACTATTTCCTCAATTCCAGCCCCAAATCCAATGAGGATGAGGTGAAACCAGGAATGTGGTTGTCCCTTTTCTTGGAGATCTTGCTGTTATTATCCTACTAAAACACCTAAACCAATGTCATGCATAAACAATGATTTATTCCAGCAACATAACGAAATCTACTTAACAGAAATATGTTCAAATGCATAAAGGAAAACAGTGATACGTATAGGAAAAGTAACAATACAGAAAGGAGGCCCTAGGCTCTCAGGTTGGGCCCAACCTTGAGAGCTTTGGCTCCTATGAAAAACTCAGATTTGATAGGAAACCAAACTGCTTCTCATTATCCAAAAATTATCATAACAGTCATGCCAAAAATGGCTACAAAGGAACAAAAAAGAGTTGCAGCACTGAGGTGCAAAGTACACAATAGTTTCAAAAGTCTTTTTATGAAGGTTGAGGCCTCAACATTTATAGATCACGAGGGTCCTAGCTGGCCTCCTCAATTTGTGGAACTCGACTGTCAAACTGTGAGTTAAACAGTCCTTTTCTAAATGCTACTTGGCTGCCTTCTAGATTCGGTTTGGTGGTCTTTGGAGCTCGGAGTTTGGGGGTGAAGATCCCGAGGAAGGGTCATTGAATGCCATAGGCACCCCCCCTTCAAGTCCTCACTTCAGGCTTGGCTTCCTTATAGCTCGTGATTGCTTTGACTTTGCTCCAATATATATTAAAAAACCTGAAATAGACACGTGTTAACCATCTAGGAAAAGTGACTTCCCTTATTTGTACCAAAGACATAAACATACTAAAAATAATGCATAAACTATAGAAAATGATGGATTTGAACAAGGACTGAACAAGGAAAATTAGGCCAAATGAGCCCAACAAGTTACCAATTTTGGGGCTCATCAGCAGCCGCGACAAACTGGTATGTTTCCAGACCCAGCTTCTTCTTTTCAGTCTCCGGAGTATAGTGCTCAATAGTATAATACATGGCAAAGTCAATTCCAACCTCCATTTCCAAACTAGTCACCATAGTCATTTCCTTCTACAAACCCGTGGCTGAATCAGACGAACCAATCTGGTTGGTCGAATCCTCCTTATCCCCCACCATATTGGCAAAACAACCCATACCCACCATAGTGGACTCCCCCTACTTCACAAAGCTCAGCTTGGTAGACAAACTGGCAGAGACCAACGCATCAGCCAGTAGGAAATATCCCTCTCCCTCAACCTACACTGCCAGCTTTACAGCAAAATCCACAGTCTAATCTGAGATAGCAACTCCCAGCCCAACCTAACCCCAACCCAAATAACAGACCGGTCCAATCTCTCCAAATCCTAGAAACACTATAAGTAGGACCCGATCTGATGGAGTGTGATGATCTTCAGCTAAGATCTGGGCGTATTATTCAAACTGAGGGAAATAAAATAGTTCAGATTGAAGATCAGTTACCTAGAGAACATTTGTCACATGAAGAGGATGTGAATAAACAACAAACTCATAATCAAGCAACCACATCCTCTCCCCTTTTCCTAGAATGATTAGTCATACCTCGACCTATGCAACAACCTAATTTTGACATTCTGGGAGAATTGTAAAATTTGTACATAAAAATTCCATTCCTCCAAGCCATTCAAGACATCCCGATATATGCAAAAACTATTAAAGAATTGTGCATAAAAAGGCCAAGGAGAAATATAACAAATAATCCAAGAGTTCAAGTAGTCGGCACTTTATCTAACTTATTATCAGGAAAGGAAACACCCATTAAATATGAAGACCCAGGAAACCCAATAGTAACTGTCCAAATTTATGGTCAAACTTTGCCCAATGCCTTAGTTGATCTTGGAGTTGCAATCAATATCTTAACAACTGCTACTTGCCAAAAGCTAGGCATTACATCTGTAGAACCCACCTCCACTTTGTTAGAATTGGCTGACCAATCTGTGGTTAGGCTAGAAGGCATGCTACATGATGTCATGGTCTCGGTTGAATCCTGAGAATATCCAACCGATTTTGTGATAATAAATCCTAAAACCCGACTTGATGGACATCCATTGATCTTAGGAATACCTTGGCTCGCCACTACTGATGCCTATATTGGTTTTCAGCAAGGGAATATGATCATAACCAGGGGAACAGATATCAAGAATTTAGTGCTATATCCCCCAGCACAGCCAAGTATCACAATAGTCAAAACTAATAGGCACCCTGTATCATATCTTACCGATAACATTATATCTCCATTAACTATACAAGAAGCACTTGAGTTCAAAGATCAAACAGAAGATGATGCCATCAATAATTTCATTAGTCAAACTGAACTCACATCTCTTACCCAATGTCATATGATAAAAGCAGCATTTGGTAACGAATTAGAAGAAGACCCTCTGAAAGATACACATGATCACACAATCCCTGTCACTTCTGTTGCAAATAGTAAAATTGTAGAAATTGAACCCGGAAAAACCTTAAACATTAATGCCAACCTCACATCCGAACAAGAAACAAAGCTCATCCATATGTTAAGAAAATATAAAGAAGCATTTGCATGGGACTAACCTGACATGAAAGGAATTGACCCCCAGTTATGTACACACCACATTTACATAGAAAAATATGCAAGACCTGTTAGACAGCCTCAGAGAAGACTAAATCCTCATCTAAAAGAAGTGGTAAAAGCTAAGCTTCAAAAACTTTTAGATGTTAACTTTATCTACCCTATCTCTGATAGTAAATGGGTCTCCCCGCTTGTGGTGGTACCAAAAAAGAATGGGAAATGGAGAATCTGCGTGGACTACAGGGAGCTAAATAAAGCAACACAAAAAGATCACTTCCCTCTCCCATTCATCGACCATGTATTAGACACTTCGGCAGGAAAGAAATTCTTTTATTTCCTTGATGGCTTCAGTGGGTATAACCAAATACAGATTGCCCCTGAAGATCAAGACAAAACTACTTTTACTTGTCCTTGGGGGAACATTCGCCTACTGAGTTTTACCTTTTGGCTTATGCAATGCTTCTGCCACATTCCAAAGGGCTATCCTTAGCATTTTTGCAGACCTAATAAATGAAGGACTAGAACTATATATGGATGACTTTACTCCATACGGAGATGAGTTTGACCTAGCACTGTATACACTAGAAAAAGTCCTACAATGTTGCATTGCTACTAGGCTTTGTTCAAGCCATGAAAAATGTTATATGATGATGATGGAAGGACTTATTTAAGGAAATTATATTTTAGCAGCTCGCATTCAGGTAGATCAGCCAAAATCCAAATACTTTTGCTTATTCCTACCCCTACCACTCAAATAGAGGTACGTAGCTTTCTTGGATTTTCTGGTAACGTTGATTTTCTTTGGACAATGAAATGTGAACGTGCTTTCACGGATCTGAAGAAGCTTGTATCCATAGCCCCATTCTTTTGAGGAGAAAATTGGGATTTTCCATTCCAGATATCATCTAATGCCTCAGACACAGCCATTGGAGCGGTCCTTGGACAGGAAGAGGATAGAAAACCATATGCAATTTATTACATTAGCAAAAATCTATCCCCTGCTAAATTAAACTATACGGTCACTGAAAAAGAATTTCTAGCCGTTATACATGTTGTCAATAAATTCAGACATTACATTACTCGATATCCTGTTATCTTGTACACAGATCACTCTGCTATAAAATATTTAGCAAACAAGCCTATCACAAATGGCAGAATAACTAGATGGCTGATTTTATTGCAGGAATTTGATATTACAATCAAGGATCGACCTGGAAAAGAAAATCCAGTAGCTGATTTACTCTCAAGAATGGCAAAGCCAGTTGATGCAGCAGCAGTTGAAGATCAATTTCCGGATGAGCATCTCTTTGTTGTTGCTGTTCAAACACCCTGGTATGCTAACGTTGCCAATTACCTAGCAGTAGGTAAGTTACCAAAGCATCTAACCCCTAATGAGCGAAAATAGATTGTTCAGCAAAGTACTAGATTTTCCAGGATTGGGGGCTATTTGTTTCACACAGGGGCAGACATGCATATCAGGAGATGCGTTCGAGAGGACGAAATGTTTGACATATTGAAAGCCTACCATGACCAACCATGTGGTGGACATTTCACTGATCGCAGGACTAGACATAAAGTGTTACAAACAGGGTATTATTGGCCCACAATTTTCAAAGATGCAAAGAAATTTGTCCAAGCCTGTGACAGTTTCCAGAGAGCGGGACGCCCTAGTTAGTCGGATGAGATGCCTCTGAAATCACAGCTATTCATCGAACCATTTGAGCGATGGGCTCTTGATTTCGTGGGACCACTCAACCCACCATCAAACCAGAAAACATACATTTTGGTGGCAACAGAATATGTCACCAAGTGGGTTGAAGCAGAGGCATTTCCAAGAGCCACAGAAGACTCCGTTATATAGTTCTTGTTCCATCTATTTGTACGTTATGGCCTTCCAAGAGAGATAATTACAGACGGTGGACCACAGTTTGTTGGAAACAGAATAGCTTCAACACTCAAAAACTATCATGTCTAGCATAAAATTACTACTCCATACCACCCACAGGCAAATGGGCAAGTAGAAAGCAGCAATAAAATAATAGAAACAATCCTAATGAAAATTGTTGCATCACATAGACGTGATTGGGCTGCTAGACTACCTGAAGCACTCTGGGCTTATAGAACAACATGGAGGAGTACCACTGGTTACTCACCTTATCAGCTAATGTTTGGAAAACAACCCATTTTCCCCATAGAATTCGAAATCCAAACATTACGAACAGCACAGGAAGTTGGCTTAGACCTAACTGAGGCACAGACTAATCGGCTACAACAAATCAATGAGCTGGATGAAATTAGGCTCTCTGCACTTCAACACACTGCTCTGATACAGTAGCAGAGAGCTAAATGGCATGATGTTCTCATTAAAAATAAAGTCTTCCACGAAGGAGACTGGGCTCTTTTGTACGATTCCAGGTTTCACGACTTCCTCAGGAAACTCCAGACTCGATGGTTGGGACCATATGAAATCCAGAAGGTACATGACAATGGTACCCTTACCCTAATCACTATTGATGGTTCTGGATATGCCTTTAAGGCAAATGGCCATCGAGTCCGTCCCTATCGCAAACCACTTACTCGCGAGTCCCTCTACCAACAGCTACGCCAAGATTCAGATATGTAGATTTTGAGGGAGTAAGAGAAGTCTTCCTCACTTGTAATTCACTAAGGAATTTACTTTTCTTTACAGTCTGTACATGATTTCTTGAGTTACTTTATACATATCTTTGAAACAAGTTTTGCTACCTCTGTTGTTCCTTTTCCAAAAGGAATGGCATTAGGAGTTTTTGCTGTTCCTTTTACCAAAGGAACAACAGTTGTGTGTTTTGCTATTCCTTTTTCCCAAAGGAACATCATTTGTGAGTTTTTGCCATTCCTTTTCCAAAGGAACGACATTTGTGTGTTTTTTCTGTTCCTTTTCCAAAGGAACAACACTTTTGTTTTTTGTTGTTCCTTTTCCAAAGGAACGACATTTGTGTGTTCTTGCTGTTCCTTTTTCAAAGGAACAACACTTTTGATTTCTGCTGTTCCTTTTGCTTTCTGCTATTCCTTTTCCAAAGGAACAACATTTTTGTTTTCTGCTGTTCCTTTTCCAAATGAATGGCATTTTGTGTTTTTCTTGTTCCTTTTCCAAAGGAACAACACTTTTGCTTTCTGCTGTTCCTTTTCCAAAGGAACAACATTTTTTATTTCTGTTGTTCCTTTTCCAAAGGAACGGTATTTGTATGTTTTTGTTGTTCCTTTTTCTAAAGGAACAACATTTGTGAACTATTGTTGTTCCCTTCCTAAAAAAGAACACCACTTGTATGCTTTTTCTCTCCTTGTGAAATAGCTTGTTCCTTTTGCTATTCTAAATTGAGGATGCTTATTACTCATATTCTTTCAAGTACTTTTGAATACGGCTATGCACTTATGTAATGGGAACAAAAACACAACATACGGAAATCAGTCAATCATGAATCGCTATCTTTATAAGGAACTACCCTGAATTGGTGAGAAGACAAAAGGAAAGACATGATTATTCATCATCTTTTGCTGCTATTGTTCTACTAATTATGTTCTGATTGGTTATTTGTATCATGATGGTCCCTTTTTAATCCTCTTTGATTATCATTCAACAATAAGAACAAAGGATCTATACATTCCTATTGGGATATTATGACTTCTTCCACCATTCCTACTCTTAAGGAGTGTTGAACCACTCTTTGTGTATAAATAGGAAAGGCACTTCATGAAAAACAAAGAAAAAAGGAGCAAACATGGTTTCTAAATTGTCAAATTGCAGGATAGGAAGTCTCATTAAGAGTTGGCCTACCATGATCATCAAGACGGAAGCGAAGTGGCATTCCCACTATGGCAACCACACCAGGGAAATGGTCCAAAAGGTATATCAAACAAACAATCCTTGAAACAGGAGGTCTCATCACGAGCCGACCTACCCACTATTCGCTCTTTCCTCGTGAATGGCCTTATGGCTAACTGGTCACCAAGCCAGCATAATGGCCTACATTTTGACATTACACAAGGTTTCCTAGCATACACAAAGGACTATGGTTCCATGGGTGAAACAAACAACTCTGCCAAGGTTATGGACACCTGTCAGCAGCAGAGCACTGTTAATGATATTGAAGTCACATTATTTACACCAATAGGTAAGTTAGTTTCATCCTTTTGTTTCTTATGCCGTGGTAATCAATTATATGTTATTACCCCAACCATATAACGCATGACTATATATTGTCACCAATCATTACAGAACTAGTGACAATTATCGCATGAGACTCTCTATTTACGGCAAATGTCTTATCCCCGACTTTGCATGAAACCACTGCAGTCTCTTACGTATTAAAGCGACGCAACTTTATACCTCGATTTCAGTAATAGGCTGTTTTTGTAAACATGGCATATTTCCATACGCTGTTCCTTAAAGAATTCACTGCAGAACAGGAACTGCTCCTTTATTTGATGGCTGGGACAGCCTATCACATTGCAGGGGGGTAGGTTAACCTCATCATTCCCCAGACTACGTGTCAGCTCGCTATTTGGGAGATTGTGTACTCAGGTATAGCACGGCTCAACGGTATTATCTCTTCCTATTTTTTTGTTTTTTTCTGCATGAGTTGCTGTTCAAAGCCATTTCCACTGCATATGCCGTAACATTAGAGTTTGAATGAGTTTTACGCCATCAGCGTCTCTGCGTTTCAACAAACAGTTGTCGTTCCTTTGAGAATTCGCAGCGAAACTATGGGAGGAAGATCAATTCGCAGAGAACCGCAAGTGCTAACTATTTCAGTTGCTGCCCGGGAAATCCTGGCAAGAGCAGGATGGCTGACCTATCTTAACCGCTTGAGGGAGTCTAATGAAACAATAGCGATTGAATTTTTGCAGAATTTGCAAGAGGACTTCTCCACAGTAAGAGGAAAATGTATAGCAGTCACCGATGACATAATCACAGAAGTCTCGAGACTGCCAGCCACTCGACTAGTATGGACGTTAAAGAAGGAAAGGCTTCAGAAGATTATAGAGATCTTCCATGACGAGGGACAAAGCCTGACAATTCGAGAAAAAGGGGTGCTGCCAACAACACTAGGAGAGTCGTGTGCAGAATTAGCAAATACCATCCAAAGCTATATCACCTGTGAAGGCATAAAAGACGTGGTAAGACCACGACATCTTAAACTCCTAGCTGTTCTAAAACAAAAATGCTCTATACATTTACCTGCATTGTTGAATTCATTACTTCATGATGTTGCACGAAGCATGAAAAAAGCACAGCACGTAGAGTCAGTTGTTAGTCATCACAGATTGATTCGGTTGATAGTCAACGATAGTCTCACCCAGCAGCAGAGTAGTTGGGAAGAACTAATTACCATTGTAAATGGGGTGTTGGCCACACCTGAACATCTGAAAAGATGAAAACAAGTCACTAGCACAGCCCAACGTCCAGAAAAACGGAAGTAGGTCACTAGCACACCCGATCAACCTGAAAAACACAAGAAATTAGAAAAACAGAAACATGTTACCAGCACACCCGAGCAACCAGAAAAACACAGGAAATCGGTCCGGCTAGCACGACTACGAGGGGGGCTGGAGAAGTCCCATGAAGGCACTAGCTAGACGGTGGAAATCGAAGATGAGCAATCCGCAAGGGAAGACAAGGAAACAAAAGTACAGGATGAGGAAGTAGAGCAGTCTACAGAAGCAGACGCAGAAGAAGAAGTAGAAGACGAAGAAGAAGAGGAAGAAGAGGAGGAAGAACAATCTACAGAAGAAGAAGAGGAAGAGGAGGCAAAGCAATCTGTAGAAGAAGAAGAAGAAGAGGAGGCAGAGCAATGTGCAGAAGAAGAAGAAGAAAAAGATGAGCAATCTGAAGAGGAAGGAGATGAGGGAAAAGAAGCCGAGCAGTTCGAGCAGGAGGAGTGAATGGAACAGCAGGAAGTCAGTGCATTACAAGACCCATTAGGGGAAGACGAATTGGCCAAAGTTTTGGCCAATATGGGTGAATATGGCCAACCTCCGAGTCCATCAGATGTCCATGTTGGAGAGAAACCCAAGGAGAAAGATACACCTTAGGAATCACATGCAAAAGAGGCAGAAGTAGAAAATCTGTCCATTCATGATGAGAAGATGTCAGAAAATGTTGAGCAGGAACAACCCGTTCCTAATCAGAAGGCACCACAAGAAAGTCTGGAGGAAATAAGGGTAGAAAAAGAAATAGCCTAAGAAATAAAAGAGCCAATTAAGGTTCTTTCCCCAGAACAACCACCCCAGGAAGAAAATCAGGAAGCTAGTCGTAGTCCAGACTGTAGTAAACAGCCTACTCTTCCTTCTGAAGAAATGGCGGAAATAAGGGAATTACGAAAGGAACATCAGAAATTATTGAGCATAATAGTCCAGCTTCACCAGCAGATTAGGATTCTAAAGGCAAGTCAAAGGGTAAAAGGGACTTCAGGAAGAAAAGGTCTGACCACACCAGCAAAACCCCTTAAGGGCAAGAGGCAGAGGACCAGAATCCCTCCTGCTGCTCAAAACCCCGACAAAAGCCAAGCTGTTGTTCCAAATGAAGCTGAAAACAAACTGTTGTTCCAATTAAAAAGGAACAACAATGGGCTGATGTTCATGTTAAAATATAAATGGATGATAAGATAATTCAGACGGAGGCACCACCTTTAGGAGTAATAAGTGTTCTGAACTCAAAGCAGCGCAATAGGAAAGTTCAGGTAAAGCTCCCAGCCTCCACGACTGCATGGAAAAAGGATCCGAAAACGGTAACCCTTCAGAAGTGTTCGAAGAAAGCTTAGCAAGAAGCAGAAAATCTTAGGGAGCAAACGGTCCCCCGAGAAAAATATGAAGAACTACAGCAGCAGCTAAGGAACGTCAACTTATCTGAAAGCTAGGCCTTCGAAGGATGGCAGAAGGAACAAGAGAAAGGTGCAAAGGTAACTCATAGGTTAGATGTAGTTATCAAATAGATGGATACCTTGTGTTCTCTATACAATGACGTCCTAACATGTAGAGCCCCTGCTAAGAACTATGCCCTGTTTTTAATGGAAAGGTATTTGCAATTGAAAATAAAGGCTGTTAAAGCAGGCACTCTCATACAAATTAACACCATAGATGATTTCATAAACTGCTATAAACACTACGGGGTAAAAGTGTAGAGATTATTGTGTGAATTTTACTTGCATAACCTTGTACTAGAACAAGAGACCGAACTAAACCCTGGCCCTTTTGTTGGGGACATTCAATTACAGGAATTTATTTCATTTGCAGTTAATCAAATTAAATGGCTTAAAGCCTATAACGCTTTTCAAAGACAAGAAAACGGATTAGATCTATGGATAAGAGCTGAGCCTAGGGACCCAACACAGTTATGGAGGAAACATAGAACTCTCATGAAGGCTCCAGGAGTGATTGAAGCATTAGGACCCATGCATGAGGCAATCATTCGGCAAGGACTTGAATAATTTTCCTCTATCAAAGACCCTACCATTGATGCAGCTAAATTTCGATATCGAATATCTAATCCGAATATCCAGCTCAAAGAACCATTTAAGTATGAGAATTTTAAACTAGCTGCCAACCATTTTCCCCTCTATGGCGAAATTGTTTTGAGGGCAGGGCCATCCTAGTTAGGATATAGGTTCCAGAGTCCAATCATTTGGCATCCTGCACCCGGATACCAAGCCCTGTATGAGATGCCTGAGGGTCAGACAGGCCATTTCTTTGATTACCTAGTTTCGCATCACAGCTGTAGGCCCTCACATGAGATTCCATCTCCAGCCTACTCACTCACTGCCTTGCATGTCAACTACAATGTTTTCATGAGGCCATGAAAAAGGCTAAGCCGGCAGGTGTGTGGAGTATCAAAGAAGGTATGTTTTAATGGATATTTCAGTATCTTTTCATTAGGACTTATAAGCCTTTTTGCATTATGAACTTAGAAAATGATAAATAATTATAACAAAATATGTGAGATTAATATAGAACGCTGACAATTGTCGTTTCCATGTACAAGAGGGAGGAAAAACGAAAAGTGGCCATCCTAAAGGAAAAGACAAATATGAATTAACTGTTGTCCCTTCGATGGGAGACAGCATGCAAACCAGATCAAAACGGACCAACCCAGGAAAGGAAGCGGAGATACCAGCTCAGAGCAGAAAAGAGAAGAAGTAACTCAGGATCAATGTTTTATCTATTTCTGCATATAGATATCTCCGTCGTCACCCTTATATAAGGGGAAAAATTGTTAGCTAAAGAGGGGGATGCTTTTATGTAATTTCTTTTAAAAGATCAAGACTATGATCATTACGTCCTGTTAAGACTTTCTTTATTGTAATTTTACTTCATGCATTAATACAAACTTGGTTACTCTTTTATCTTTGAGCCTGGATCAACCTTAAGCAGTGTACCCCTGGAGGCTAAGGGCCCGGCCCTGGCGGACACTTGCTCTTGTACCATTACGCGTGGTTTCTGTGTGGCTTGCTTATCAACGTGATCTGGTAATCTGACGTGTTTTATAAAGTTGATGTCACATGCTCTGTCGTGTTTAATCCATTGAATGTTCCTGCAAACAAAAGTGTTGTATTGGCACTGCATCATGTTACTATTCCTTTAAGTGTCGGTATAATATGGTTAATCTCTACAGGATACTGTTGTTCCATTATAGAGTTTTTGTGTTATGCGATTGTGCCTTAGCATTACAGAATTTATCTTGGAAGCTCTGATTTTATATGATTATTGAATCCTTGAATATTGCTGTTTCATCTTGAGATGCAATCGTATGCTTTCTAATTAGAGTGATAACGGAATCAGACTAAGTACGTTGTGTTTATATGGTTTTCAGTGCTGTTCCATCATGTATATGTAGGCACTGTTGTCCCATTGTGTGTGTACATCTTTAAGAATGAAGGATTGATGTTTGGATTGACGTGATTGAATAGATTCACAAATTGTTAAACTTAGTTACTGCTCGATTCCTTGATTGTTTTTCCATTTCCGAATTGCTGTTTCATTTCTGAATTGCTATTTCATTTCCGAATTGTTGTTCCATTCCTGAATTGTTGTTCCACTTTCGAATTGTTGTTCCATTTTAAGCTTGTTGTTCTATTTCATTGTTGTTCTCTTTATCTTCCGTTTCATTCCTTATTATTTGTTAAGGACGATCTTAAGCTGTAGTGAGCATTGGCATCTGCTGCCCGACTCCCAGACCCCTGATCTGTTCTCCGATTTCTTTTCCATCGGTTTCTAAAGGGATGGGTTATTTCTACCCAACCCTTGACTGATACATCGCTTAATATCTGAATGTGTGATTTAGCCTTTTGATGTAGTTAAGTTGTAGATACGCATCCATTTACTTTTGTAGTTTCAAACAATTGTACTACGAGCATTACTCTGAAAAATGCTAAGCCTCAGACTGAGACACTCTTTGAAATAGAAAAATGTTTCTAGATTGACATATTAATGTGAGGTAACTAGAGGTGAAAGAGACCCTTTTTATAGCTCCACACATGTTCTTCAATTTCTTTTTCTGGAAGGTTTTCATCAATTTTTACATCAATTCTTTCCACTATTTTCTATAGTCAGTTATTGTATAACTTGTAGGCTTTGCTTTTTATAGAATATCCAAGAAAGATCCCTTCGTCAACCCGTGAATCAAATTTTCCTGGTGAGCCATCATTGATTTTTATGAAGCACTTGCTTCCAAAAAACTTGAAGTATTTTACTAAAGCAGGTCTTCCTTTCCATAATTCATAAGGAGTCATTTCATTATTTGGTCTCAATTCAGTTTGATTCAAGGTATAGACAGTTGTCCCGACTACTTCTCACCATAATTTTGGTTGCTAGTCAGCTGTTATTAACATTGTTCTTTCCATTTCTTGAACTGTTCAGTTTCTTCTTTCAACTACCCCATTTTTCTTGGGTGTTCTGGAAGCAATGAGTTCTCTTTTAACTCCATGTAATTTACATAATTCATTAAATTCTTTTGATGTGAATTCTCCCCCTCTATTTGTTCTGAGGCACTTAATATTTGATTCCTTTTCATTTTCTACAAGAGCTTTAAGATTCTTAAAACACTCAAATTCTTCGGATTTATATTTTATAAAATATATCGACATCATTCTAGTATAGTCATCAACAAATAAAGAAAAGTACCTTTCTCCTTGGAGTGTCGGGGTTCTAGTTGGTCCACATAAATCAACATGGATGATCTCCAAATTCTTTGATGTAGAAAACTCCTTGGTCTTGTGGTTGGTTCTGGTTTTCTCTCCATGTTGACATGGACCACATATTCCTTGATTTGGTTTGAATAACTTTGGAATGTCTTGTACTGCTTTAATATTGCTAATATTGATCAAGTTATCGAAGCTTGTATGTCCAAGTCACTTGTGCCACAACCAACTTTCATCTGTTTGACTTAAGTAGTATTTATCTTCTTGAATCTTGTTCAAAATGTAGATGTTGTATGGTGTTCTAACCCCTTTTGCCACAAGTTCCCCTGGGGAAGAGTTCCTCTTTTCACAGTCTTTGGTGCTAAAGGCAACATTATGTCCTTGATCACAAATTTGGCTAACACTCAGGAGGTTGTGTTTGAGCCCATTTACTGGCAAAGCATTTTGAGCTTTTCCTTTTCCATTAATAAGAATTACAGTTCCTTTTCCAACAATTTTGGTAGATCCACTTCCAAATGATACATTTCTTTCCTTTTTGTTCAATGAGACAAACTTCCTTTTGTCCCCTATCATGTGTCTGGAGCACCCACTATCCACAAACCAATAATTTTCATTATTTTGAGCACATAGAGCTAGGCCACATTTATCCATGTTGGGATTCTCACTTCTTGCTTTTCCTCTTTTGAGTGGGCAATTTTGTTCATTGTGTCCATTATTATTACATAATGAGAAAATCAAATCAAATTTGGCCAAGGGGTCAAAAGAATCGTAGGTCTTGATTTGTCCTTGCCCTTTGGGGCCATATGGTTTGTTTATTTGATCCTTTAGTTTTGGTGTGTCATTCTTATGAGCGATGCAATGTCTAGCTTGATGACCAAAATTTTTACAATGGAAACAATGCCCAGAAAAGATAGTTTTGTACCTATTGTAATAGCCATGATTTGAATCAACATTCTTCTTTGGAGTTACTCCCACTTCATTCTTTGGATTTGAGATGGGCTTTTGATGAAATACTGTTTCATATCTATTGTAACATCCATGATTCGAATCAAAATTCTTCCTTGGAGTTAATCTGTATTCATTCTTTGGATCTAGGATGAGCCTTTGATGAAATAATCTTTCTTCTTTTGGGTTGATAGAAAGTACGTCGGCATAGCTTTTCGCATTATTCTTAGTACTTGATGATTCTCCTTTAAAACCTATTCCAGTTTTGTCATGTTGAGGTTTTTGATTATTTAGGACAGTGTCAAGTATTTGAGAGCTTTTCCAACACTTTTTAACTTGATCGAATTCCTTCCTCAGAGATACTATTTCGGCTTCACGTTCTTCGCAAGCTTCTTATTTTTCTTTTAGCTTATTTTTCAAGAGATCTTCCCTTATTTTTGTTTCCTCATTTTCTACCTTGAGAGAAATGATTTTATTCCATGATTTCTCATTTTCTTCAATGGCACTTATTAACAGTTCATCTACATTTCCATATAGCCCTTAGTCATCACCATTAGTGAATGCCATGAATAATACTTCTTGGCTTCCAACATGGTCATTTTATTCATTTGATTCTTCATTACCTCCTTTACGGTGAGGGATTTTATTAGTTGATTTCTTTTTGATGACTACAAATCCATCTTCATCAGTCTCATCTTGCTTAGAGACGAAATTCTTCTTATTGAACCCTTTCTTTTTGTATACCATCATTTTAGAATTTTCTTCATCATCACTATCATGCTTATGAGGGCATTTTGTAGCATAATGACCTATTTTTCCACATTTGAAACAAATAAGATGGTATTTACCTTTTAGCTTAGATCCTTTCTTCATCCTTTGTGCAAAATTGCACCAATTTAGATTCAACATCGGAGTAACCACTATTGACATTCCTTTCTTTCTCCTTTTTCGATTTTGAGGCCTTGAATGCTACATCTTTGGAACTTGCTAAACCTTTTCTCATCTCATAGGCAATGAGGATTGCATGGAGTTCATCCATCTTGAGGGTATCTAGATCCTTCATTTCTTCTATGGCACTTACTTTGGAGTCAAATGTGTCTGGGAGAGATCTTAAGACCTTTTGAGCAATGGTGGTTTCTTCAATGTTTTCTGCCAATCCTTTAAGAGAGTTGACCACTTCAACTACTTGGAGAAAGTATGATGCAATATCTTCTTCATCATCCATTTTCAGACTTTCAAATTTCCTTTTATGAGTTTGAAGCTTTGCCTTCTTGACTTTGGATTCTCTGTCATAAGCCAATTAGCTTGTCCCATACTTCTTTGGCAAAGTTACAATTCATGACTTTTGTATATTCAGAATCAGTGATTCCACTAGTGATGGAGTTTAAGGCTTTTGCATTTGCAACATAGACCTTCCTCTCAACTTGATCTATCGGAAGAGTGGAAGGAGCTATGTACTCATTTAAGACCAAATGCCAAACTTCAGGTCCAAGGGACATTAAGTAGTAGCACATTCTCTTTTTCTAGAAACCAAAATTTGTGCCATCAAATAGAGGAAGTCTTCCTGACACTTCTTGATTTCTCATCATGGCTAAGAATCCTTCTTCAAGTTGTTAGGCTGATATGAAGAAGCCTACTCTGATACCAGTTGTTGGAAACACTGAGAGGGGGGGTGAGTCAGTATTTCTTTTCAATTATTATTTTTATCAATAAAAATCATTTATATTTGGAACACAGAAATAGATAACAGGAATACATGCTTTATTATTGTGATCTTTGCAATAAATCAAGTACAATATCTATATATATATCTATATATATATATATATATATATATGGCTTCAATCAGTTACCAAGCACCAACTTGGACTCTTTGTGAGGCTCCAACCTCTAGAGCACCAACTCCGAGGACACCAATCCTTTCAGTTCTGAGGCACCAACCTCAAGGGCTCCAACCCTGTACTGTAACTGTCTGGATCTGTTTGGTTGTAGTTCTCTGCTCCCAACCCTGTTTGACATATGACTTACTTCTGTCCTCCTATTCCTTCCACTTCTGCCAGAACTTCGTCTTCCTTTGTTTCTTACAGTTCGCTAGCAACATTAAACTTTCCTTGTTCTCTGTTTTATATTCCTTATACAACTGACCTTTTGCTTCCTCCTTTCTCGCTTGAGCCTCAACTTCCTCAATGCTCGCTTGATCTTTCAGCTTCCTCTATCTCTTCGAATTCATCAATACTCACAGGACACGTTAATTAGGAAGAGAGGCCATCTTTGTTATTATTCAAACAATAGACTTATTCTTTATAGTAGTCGTAACATTCATGAAAAGTCGGAGTTATTCCTTTAAACCCATAATCGTAATTGTAACATTCTGGACGTCTTTTATAAGTCGTTCCCATACCATAGCCGAGGGCCGGTTTCCCCTACCAGATGCGATATTATATTAATTTTCTTTTAATAATTCCGTCGGGTCCACAACCTTATCACAATTAGCAGTTTGACATCCCTTAGAGACTAGGGATACAGTGCGGATGTGATATTACAATAGGGTGTATTAAAATGTAGCAGCGGGTCCGCGATATTATCACAATCAGAGTTTTAACGTGGCAAGACTTAAAAACTATGATACATAACTCAAGATACAGTGGACACGATATACCATTAGGGAATGATATACTAGGATTCCTCATTCTGCACCATCGATTTCTTCTGTATTAGATCCGACGATCAACACCCAGTCTAATTGACACAATCCATTGGAATCTTGTTGCGTCGTAGATCCCTTCTTTCGAGATCTAACAGTCCCGACTTAACCTGATCAACCCAAAACTGTCCGTTGATCCCTCACTGTCGATCAACCTATGCTAGATCCAATGGCCTACAATCATTTCGAGTGGACTACTTCTATGAGAGTTACCCGCCCGAAATGAGCGGTTTTTCTCTCTCCTCTAGTTGCTACATGTCAACCATTGAATGGAATAGGGCGCTCTCCTCTAAATACCACTTACCATTTTGCATCCGCCCAAAAGCCACTGCCACTATTAAAAACCCACTTTTTGGAATATAACCACGTGCATTAATCAATCACTTAAATAAAGCACTTAATCATTTAACCAAGAGATTAACTGTTAACTCTTCCATTATGGCTCTTACCCTTGGCATATGCCATGCCTCCTATAGTTTTTCCTTTGGCTTCTGATAGCTCTACTGCTCCGATTTCCTTTTCCACTAGAATGAAAGCTCATCTTTGTTGTTCATCTCTTAACGCTATCCAATACGACTCCATGGCCCTCCTCCATACCTCGGCTTGAATATAATGCTCCTGGTCTGACAACTTCCAATATTCTCTACTCTGATATGTTCCTCTTTGCTTCTTTTGATGAACTCTTCCTCTCGATTCTTCTTGGGCATACATTACACATGATACTCTCGATAAGACTCCTCCGATGTGGCTCCTCCTCAATCTTCGACTCTTACACTTGCTTCTCTTCTCTGCTTTGATAGCTCTACTCTGATAGCTCCTCGGCTTCATACTGCCATTAATGACAATCTAGATCAACAGGTGAGTCAAGCTAACCTTGGCCCGGGCTTTGCCTTCACCAAGGCTGGATTCCGCAATCTGGGGAAGGAAGGCTTACCTTCCTTTCTAGAAATGCGGATTCTTGAGTAGTACTTTCATCCAGGACTTTTTTGCACATTTCTAGAGGATAGTGGTTGCTTGGCCTAAGAAATTGCGCAATCTGTCCTTGGGCTAGTAGTCTTTCCCAGGGATAATTTTTCATTGTGCAATCCCAACAGTCAACAACTAGACTGGACTATGCATTGCGCAGTTCCACCAGTCATCTAGTCTCCCAACTGCCCAAACTATGCCTTGTGTAGTCTTGGTAGTCAGTCTTCCGACCTCCAGGCCGAAATTGAGCAACCTTCATGATCGTGCACCTAGGTATGTTGCAAGTAAGTTCTCATGTCCATTTTGGTTTTCAACCAACGAATTGTTTTCCATGAGTGTTTTCATGCCTCTAGGTATCCCAAGTGTTCATATTCCTCTCAGCAACACAGGTACAATGGTTTCTAGGAGAGCAGAGATGAAGACAGCATTCAGAGCACACTTGGGGATGTAGTTGATCAAGTGTCCATGGACTTGCCTACCCACGAAGACATCAAGTTGTTCATAGACAAGGACATCAAGGTATGATAGAAGTAGCATCAAAGCGAGCAACATCATGAACAACAGCTGAAGACAACATATCAAGTGCAATGAATGCAAGAGGAGGGTTGTTGACAACAGAGAGGCAGAATAAGGTTGCAAGCCCAAGCAGGTCCATTGATGATGAAAGCAACTTTGGAGACTCTAGCTATGAAGTGACAACATGACATGAAGATCGTGCGAAGGGAGAAGATGAAACAAAGAAGGAGTTGCATGTGTTGAAGCAGTGACTTGGGAAGAACATGAAGCTACCCAGACATACGAATGAGTTGCAACAAGAACAAGAATAGTAGTGGGCGCAATATGCGCTCATGGATGAAACTGCGCCCATACAAGTTAAGGATCGATCCCAATAGCTGACACACAGCAGACATGGTGAGAAGTGTTATTGATCACATGCAAGGGATTTAGCAACATGCATGTCCTTCAGTGCATACATGCAATCTGATGGGCCATTCAACACACTCACCAAGGCAAAGACAAGAAGCAAGTCAAACTAGGGTTGAACATGTACTTCGACAAGTTGATGCACATGACCACCAGCACACACTCGAAGATCAACATGGAGACTATACATCAGTGTGTTTTTGGTTCAATATTACCCAAGAAGACCATTCACATGCTAGCATATGAGTTGTATGAAGGGGTTGGACCAATGAACCGGTTGCAACGAAGGCAAGAGTTCACTTCAGCAAGATGTCACCATGAGGTGTATGCACACCATCATGGCCGACCAAGATTGGCATCAACTCACCACTTTCATCATCACAAGCATGTCAAAGAGTTGGTCTCATCATAGCGGACCAAGTGCCAGTGATGTCTTGCAAGGTTTTCTCAAGCCATGTTGTCACACATGAGTACATGTGCATTGTAATGTTGAGTCATGTCAAGTGTAAGTCAAGTGTCAACGGTTGGATGTAACATTCATAGAGTAGGTGAAGAGTCATGAGGGTATTTGGACTATCACAAAAGTGAATGTCAAGGGTCACCCCACCCTTTTCTATAAATAGTCCCTCATAGCTCATTGTAGAGGCTTTTGGTCAGCCAAGCTTCTACTAAGACTATCTTGAAGAAGGCTTGGACAGTATTGTAACACACCTTGGCTTCTTCACTGCATGGAGCTAGTACATCTCTATGGAGGAACAAGTGAATGTGACTGTAACGTTCCACTGTTGGTGCTATATGTTTACATGGATGTATTGTATGACTGAGAGTTACACTTCTTTATATAATAAGATCCAACACATTTTCATGCATATGTTGTTATTGTAGTTGGACTGCTCTGGTTGCCTTAACGATATATGTTGTTTAACTTACGTAATTGTGTTTGAATTGATTAACATGCAATTATATGAATCTTGTTGTTAGTGTTTTATATATGTTGTTAATGCTATCACCGTCTGTGTCAACTGCTCTGCCAGACATCAGATAGACCTTTCACATGAACCTTGCTTCAACAACCATCACACTCATCTCATACTGACCATGAGTGTTGTACGTGTTATCTTGCCTTGTATGATATGACTGCCGCATCTGAGTGGATTGATCTGCCGGAAGCTATGCATGTCCTTTATGTTGTGTGTTCTTAGACAAGTTGGGACTGATCCCTTTAAACCTAGAGCTCACCTTCTGTTAGGTAAACTTGACTCAGGATAGAGTCAAAAGTTCACGAGGTTAAATAGTGATGGTTTTGGGGCACATGGTATTGTACACCCATGGTATTCTGCCCGTGGTATTATATGTAATGGAGCCTATAAAAGGCTGGAAGGACTTCATTGTAAAGCATGGCCTGGAGGTGAGCGGTGAAGGCTCACTTGGCCGAATTGGCCAGGGTTTTGGCCAAGGATAATGAAATTTCATTATGATTGGGTTTTTCCCCGGATTTGGGGTTTTCCCCGATAAACATGTGTATTATGTGTTTATGGTTATTGCTGGTTAATTTTATATTTATTCCTCTCAGTAATTATTTATGTTATGCAGTAAATTTCTTAACAGTTATGGGTACTACCTAAATCAATCCATATGATCACCCTTTTCCTTTTGATATATCCTTTTATCTTGAGAATTTATGGAGTATTGATGCTAGACAATGAATGAAAAGATATTGTTGGAGAAGTTTCTTCTAACTCTAGATCTTCTGAAGTTTCCCCTTATTGATCTTCTTCATCTTCATAGTATACGCAGAACAATTTCTTCTCACTGATTTTATGCCCTTTACTATACTTGTTGCCATAGTTAATAAAATAGTCCCTTTGCTCTTGTTTCATCCATTTGTTGAGGAGTCAACCTTGTTGGTTTAGGAAATGGAGCATGATTTTCTCTATATTTATTAGTGAATACTTTTCTAGTGGCCATATTTTTCCTTTCAACTTTCCTTTCCAGATAAAAAGTATGCTCTAGAGATTTAGGTTCATAGAGACACACCTAATGTTGGATTCTTTCCTTTAAAGTTCCCATAAATAGGTGTAACAAGTTACCCTCTAAAATATTCTTTACTTTGATACTCAACTTTTGGAATTGTTGAATGGGCTCTTTAACTAGACCCTTTTGTCAAAGATTTACCAATTGACTAAAGAATGTGTTGTTGTTAGTATCCCCATAATGGGATATTGATTCCTCTGTAAAAATGGACCAAGATATAATATAATTATTTTTTTCTTTCACAAAGGCTTTGATATCATACATGTTGGCCTTGTTCTAAAAGCATGGGTGCAATATTTGCCATTTCTAAGGATGTTACTTGGTGTAGATCAATCTATTGCCTCGTCTGAAATATCCATGTTATAGGATCATTAACATCAAATTTCCTCATATCAGTCTTCAAAATGAAGTCTTTCATTGGTGTTGACTTGAGGCCCTTATGATATGGATCCTGGATTGAAAATTCTTGATTATGGTTATGGATTTCAAAATTTTTGCTTTCTAATTGTGATAGCATACTCCCTATATGACATTGATACTCAACAACATGTTTCTCCTTATGTTCATGATTTCCTTGGATCTAAACATCCCTTTTAGGAAACCTCCAAGAGAACATTTTTCATGCATTTTTCTATTTATTCGTTATTTTCATTCATCTTATTTTCTATTCCTTCCATATTTTCTTTCATCTTCTTTCCAATTTCACTTTTAATTTTTTCTTGAGAACCTAAGGAAACCACCTTTTTCAACATACTACCATCCATTTCATTAAATTTCATCTCTAATTAAGATAACCTAAATTCTAAGTCTTCACTTTTTTCATGAGTCGAGGATGCACCTTTAGTAGATTTAATTAGTGTAGTATCTTTCTTTGGATGTATGTTGGAAACAATAATATCGCTCCTCTTTATTACAACAACAAAAAAAGGGATCTTTGAATGAACATTTAGGTCACTAGTAAGTTATGTACCTTAACTTGGAGAATATCAAGGTTGAATATTTATTGATACATCTTCGATATTTGAGGCGTTCTAGATATGAAATTTTGTTATGTAATACTCTAATGTGTAGTTTCTATTTCTACAATTCCACTTGTGTGAACTAAATCTAATGTGCTAATCGAAAGTTATAGTAAGTTTCCCAAAACTTGTTGATTGAAATACAATTCTCAAAACTGTACTTGAGGTACTTTTATATGTCTCCCAAAATTCATGTTTGAGGCTAAATTTTAGAGCATATAGAATTCCTAAATTCCTTGGAGCACATATTTGAAAATATATCAATCTAGGATCTATAACTTGGATGATATGTTCATAAAAAAATTTCCTCACCATGGTATAAGTTTCAAGTTTTGAAGCCTCACCAAAATAAATTTATAGCAAAAATGACAAATTGACATGTTTGAGACAAAATTTAGGAGCAGGTAAAACCCTAACTTCCTTAGGACTAGATCTTTGAAAATATAGTGAACCAAGATCTAAAAATATAACAAGAGCTTAACTTAGATGTCTTATTAATATTATGTGGGTTTCACCATCTAAAACCTCCCATAAAATAAGTTATAGCAAAATTTCCATGATGCCTATTTGAAACAGCAAAACCCTAGGATCAAGAGATCTGATACCAAATGTTATGATCCTTACACGTTAAAAATGATAAGAAACCAATAATTACAATCCAATTTGAGGGGAAACCTTCTTTTATAATAAATATAATGAGCATGACAATATTTTATGATCCTAAGATTAGGTCTTCTTATCATGTATATCTATATATATATATATGTGTGTGTGTGTGTGTGTGTGTAGACATATATATGTATACATTATATATGTCTATATATCTATATCTATATATAATATATATATATATATATATATATATATATATATATATATATATATAGATATATATATATATAAGATACAAAGGATAAAATTCTAATAAAATGGGACCACAAGGCGTTCTAGCCTACACAACAATATAGAAAATGAAATGAAATCACTCAATATCTAAGGCTTAATAAGGTATTTTTGGGTTAACATGGGGCTTATATAAAGCCTAACATTCAAACCATTGTTAATTTTTTATGATAAGAACTCATGAAGGGCAGAACTTTTGAGAAGTTAGATTTCCTTTCCTAGGAAATAGATTCCCTTATTACGTAGTAACTGTTAGGAAAATTATTTGTCTTAATAAAAAAACTTATCGACTCACACATAAATTATCAACCAGTTTAAGTATATTAATTTCAAGGTTATCATGCATAGTATATGCAGGCATCTAACTGACATTGACTAATTCGTAATTGTCGTGAATTTTTTTCTAGAACATCATGGCACTTAGTAAATCAAAAATTTTTGTAATTTTTCACACTTGCGGGAATGGAAATAAATTAAAAAAAGTCTCACTATCAAACCCTCACTTGTATAAAGACAACATTATACATGCAATGCTAGAAATAAAATCACACTTGTAGAATAAAATGGCACTCTTCTATTCTAGATCACTCTTGTAAGAAAAGGAAATAATAGTCCTTGAAATCAATTGCACAAAACCATCCAATCACAACCACACAACCATCAAGCCAACTAGAATCAACCCATTCATTAACTATATAACACACTTTAATAGATGTAACATCAACCAATTAACATTATATGTTGGCAACAAATTATGAAGTCGTAGGAGCAATTGAATAGTAGCAACACATAGTTAGTAAGGATCGATCCAGGAGTAACAACGTTGATACATGAGATATCTATATCAAATATTATATAAGCTAGTTTAACCAATAGTAATGGTAATGTATCAACAAGAATTTGTAACAATGATAACTAAAATTATAACAAGAATTCAATTAACATAACCTTCAAATATCCTAAAATTAAATAACTATGCTACCTCTACAACACAATGATCCTTGCTAAAGAGGAAGGCCCTTCCTCCTTAGTAAGGAGTTGCTAAAATCATAGTTCATAAGCTAGCACAATAGCACAAATGAACTATGAACTTGCAAAATATTGCATTAGCTATAAAAATGAAATACAAATATGCACAATACAAACAATGATGATGCATCCCCCCAACCTACCTTTAATCCATACATTTTATAAACAGAGATAGGGGATGAACTACAACCAATTCCCCAAAATTGGACCATTGAAGTTACGGATAGATTTAAAAGCAATTATGTTTGTTTGTTTTGGAATATATTAGTTGGAAATAAACTCAATATGATTACAATAAATTTATCTATCATGAAATCATCTGAGGATAGGCTAGAGCCATTTCATTTGCTAATTGGTCATTTGTTTTGATTGTTGTTAACCAATGGCCAAAACAAGAAATATCTTCCAAAGAGAACCACATGCATCTCCTAATCCCCAAACATTTTGGAGAAACCTCTCATGACTCATATAACTAGATAAAAGTCACTCCCAATGATAATTACCCGATTCTTCCTGACACAAATTGTCTGGACTATATATCACGAGCTAGAGCCTTATGGATTGAACCTAGTTATGAATTAGGTAACATAAATTCTTGTTAGTGTCCTTAGGAATAGAACCCCATGTTATATAATTTTCCTCGGAGCTATGTAGATATGCCAACCATGGAGGTTGGTAACAATAAATACATATGAGCCAAAATAATAACACTAGGAAAACCATCATGAGTAAAACCAATAATAATCTTGTCTATTTCATCAAAAATAGAGGAAAATAATGATAATTAACTACTTTTATATTCTCAATATTATTGTGGCACATTCATAAATAAACGCAATAAGGAAGGTAATAGATGTGAAAATAAGTGTAGTAAAATGATGGAAAATGGGTGTTTAGAATGGTAAAAAGGTGAAAATTTGGTGAACCAAGAGTAACCTCTCCCTAAAGAAAGGGAGACAACCCAGACCTACAAAAGTGAAACTTAAGAAGTGGTTGTCCAAATATAAGATAGAAAACCTACCTTGATTGAGAAGTCTTCCTAGACCGAGGGTAAAATAATTTAAAAGAAGGCCACATAAGTAGATATTCTTGATAGATGGGAGAAAGAAAAAGAGGATAGATGGAATCAACTGTTAACATCTTATGAGGAAGGTGTTATTCCTATTAAGGAACACTAGCCAATTTTTATATGATTGAGAGAAAAGTGGGCTTAGTACTTAGAAACCCACAAAATCAAATGGGAAGAATAAACATAAGAAGAAATAAAAAAATTTTGACCTAGAAAAGCAAGTGAATAAATTGGAACTTAAGGAAATTCAACTTGGGTTATTGATGTAGTCAAATATTAGTTGTATATCTCCCTCAACTCACTATAATCTGATCTTGTAAGAAAAAAAATGATAACGTTTCAAAGAAAATATGTAATGACTAGGAGACCCTTTGAGATCACATCCCTTGCTACCTTTTTAGAGCCATGTTGCATGTACTAGTGAGGAGAAAAACCTCCTTTTTGTGTTGTATCAACTTTATGAATTTATTTATTATGACCCAGTGTGGAATCATAACCACTTCGTGAGGGATGTCCAACCGAGAGAATTTGTGTCTTTTTTGAGAAACCATGTTGATTAGGAATATACTCATAAGATTGCATAAAACAATCTCAAAATAAACCTATGGGTTAGAGGAGAATTATATAGGTCTCTATTATTCATTAGCACACACAAACAATGGACCTACTCTCCACCACATGCAGAGTTCATGATGAGGAACAAGGAATAAGATGTTGTACTATAGGGCACAAATTGAATTATTGGAAAAGAAAACATGGAAGGATGTTCTAAGAGATGGAAACAAGCAAGGGAATAAAATTGTCAAAGGATCTCTTTTAATCCCAATGACCTGAAGGTAGCACTAGAAAGAGTGCACAAATAGATTAAGTGACAAGAAAGTTAGGGAACTAATTGCATAGATTTGAATGTTCGCTATCCAATGATCTGGCTATGTACCAAATAATACAAGAAAAAATACAATTTGTCCAGGAGGGAGGAATTAGTCTACTGGAAGGAAATTCATGCAAAATGAGGCTACTTCCATGTTAACGAAGCATGATAAACTGACTATAGTCTCGACAACCTCCACGGGAACCTCACCCACTCAAAACCAAAATAAATGTTTGGTTGCATAATGACATGCAATGAATTCAACTAGGAGTAGATGGCAGGTGCTCAAATTGACATATTTTAAGCACTCATCCCATAACTTTTTTCCCATTTCCATTTCATTTTGATACCCTTTTCATCCACAACCATCCATTTTTTATTAATGTATAATTATCGTCTTTATATGTTCTTTCAATACATATTCTTAAGATTTTTCAAGAGATTACTACCTTTTTGTGCTAATAGTAAAATACATGAACAAAGTTGCATAGGTGCCTTCCAAGTGCAAGTTCTTCAACTCTTTGTGGGGACATAGGTGTTGCAACTCTCAAGTGTGTGTTGCTACAACTCCCTTCTTGAGTATATTTGTTGCATCTTTGAGCTACTTCCCCTCGTTCTACAACTCTAAGTTGTTTTCACCATTATTGCAACTCCTTATACTTGTGACTCTCACCTCTTACTTATTGTGACTCTTACTACAACTCCCATTGTTGTTTCACCACATGGATATTTTTGCAACTCACTCAAGACCGTTGTTGCAACTCTAAGGAAATGTGTTATAAGTTTTCACTAGTTATAACAATGCATTAATGAACCAAACATTTATCATTTATGGGTCAACCGGGTAGTCAAAAAATCAATCTCCTCATGTAGGAAAATGACAATGGAATAAAGGAATGAATGAATCAGTTGCACTTGTCATATAAGTGATTAATTTAGCATGTTCCCAATTTTTTCTATATTTTGGAAAGACGATGTAACATGATGGAACATCCTAATTATCATGGTTATCCATTAACTTTTTTTATTAATTTAAATATAGAACATTATGTATAAAAATTGGTTCTTTCATTGAGCTAAGTAGTTAATAAGTGATCAGGTGCTCAAAATTAAGGCTAAAAAATAGAAGTGCTAGAATCTTGATAAACTTATCTTCAAATCGAAGAGCTCATCATTCTGATTCCAATGATGTGAACGACACTCAAATTTGAGCTCATATGTGGAAGTTAGAGCAAGTCAAAGTTCAAGTTTGACTTGCTCACATGGCAGGATTGGATCACGTGGTGGGCTCCATCAGCGAATCGAGAGGTGCCAAGAGGCAGGCTGCCATTGGTTCCCTTATTTCGAAAAATCGAATATCAGTGAAGGGAGGTGTTACAGAATCAGCCCCCGACAAGATCAGGGTTGCGATGCGATAAATCACATACCGCACATCGCAACACGAAAGGAGGTCAACATTACAGAATCAACCTCGATAGGTTTGGGGTTGCAATGTGATATCACAATCACAAATCATAACACGGTGGATAGTTCCTGGATATGTATAACAACAATGAGTTTTTCCGCCAATTGCAATATCTCGGATGTGATAGGGTTATAGGCTGCAGGCTAATGTCCCGTTGGGTCCACCAATATCGCAATTGCACACATCATCCGTCGTGTTCACAAGACCATAAGCTCGTAGAACTCTGTCTATTGTGATTTGTGATAAGACATTAGGTGTCGATGGATTAAGGCCCGCCGCGTGGTAAAATTTGATGCAGGAGCATTCAGCTCAAGAAAAATCATTGTATTTTAGTAGACATAGGGGGTCTTATGTTTTAAGGAAGTTGGTTTCCTGTGTTAAATTAATGTAATTATTTAGGTTTTTGAGTGATTTTAATGAGAATATGAATGAATTAAGTATTGTGAGGCATATTTATAAATGTTCTTGAATGTTGGAGAACATGAGAGATTTAGGATAGTTGAAGGATTTTGGAATCAGTTGTAAATCTTAGATTAGGAGTTGGTTTCATTATTTGTGGATTAAAGAGTATCCTTAGTGATAAAGAAGAGATTTTAGGATTTTTGTTGAGAAGGTTATGGGTCTAAACCAGGAATTGGTTGTAGAATCCTTTTGTATAAATGTAAGCCTAAAAGGCATAGTCAAGAGTTAGCTAACTAGAAATTAGTTCGAGAGTTAGATAGGTTTGATTGTAAGCCTATGGGTAGGTAGGAAAACAGAGGCCATTGATTAGAAAATCACGCCAGAGAGAGAGAGAGAGACTCTTGATGTAAATATTTAATTATCAATACAGACAATTCGATTCTTGAATTGTGTGGTGTGTATTGATTAATGGAGTTATGAATTGTATGAATTAATGTAATTTTGCATAATATATGTATGCAGGTGGAGTTCAGGCAGAACACATAGAAGAAGGATATTGGCTTGTGTTGGATTGTTAAATCCTATTGAAGGATCAACATCAATTTCGAGAGTGACAATGATTAAAGAGTACGCATAGTTAAGCTTCGGAGAGAGTTGTGTGGCATAAAAACTAAAGACCAGAACCCTGGAAGAAACCCGAAGGCACAGAAGAACACTGAAGAAATGGAATAAAAACAAAGTAAAGGGAAGGACGAAGAAATTAGGTGATGATGTACAGGATTCATTGGATCTATAAGATCAACGAACGAGGTTGAAGGCGATGGGCGACCAAGATTAAGTCACGCAACATAAAGTAAAAGAGATGAACAGTGGAGATTAAGTCAAGTGTTAGCGGAAGGAGGAGTGTTTTCGTAAGCAGAAGTGGTTTTTCCGCAGCCTCAAAACCATAAGTGGTTTCCAGAAAATAGGCCCGATGAGGTTTACGAACCATATCTTAATTCGTTTGAAGTCAGGAGGTGATCAGACCATTCGTTGAATCCGAGATCAGATGGATATCGCGTGCTAAGAAAGTACAGAGGAATCTTTGAAAAATGGACTCGATGAGCTTTTATTCAACAAGATTAAATCTTGTTTAGATCCGGTGATTAGGACCACCCATTGGTGGACTGATTGGACATATATTGCATGGAGAAGGTGTGCACAGGTTAATACGCTGAGCGGACTCAATATGGTTATGGACTAGAGTTAAGTTTGTTTGAGTTCCAAAGGATCATGGGAGATCACATGATAGTCGTTGATCTGAAAGAGTGAAACTGACAGTGGAGGTGGAACGTGATAAAGGTGAGCGTCGGAAAATGTGCAAAGGCCGAGGATTGGCAAAAAGGTAAAGTTAAGTGAGTTATGTGTATTTCTATTATACTAGAGTTATAATAGAAATAAAGGAATTAAATGTACTTTGGGTTAAGTTGGGTTTAACCAAGGTCCTAGACCAAGGTTTGGGTTGATAGGGACAAGTAATAAAAGTTAACAAAAGTTTTTATGAAGGTTGAAGGGTTGAGTTATAAGGTTCCACTCAAAAGGATTAACTAAGGGTCAGATTGTGGTTAGTTATTAAATCATTTCCGCGTGAAGATTAATGAAGAAGCCTTAAAACTTTATTTGTGAAGGTTTTCACCATGGATTAGGTGATTAATTCCTGGGACCATTGACATGAAATTTTATTTGCATAATGTGAGTATTGTCGGCTTAGGCTGGCATCATTTGGTATTAGAGCGGTTGAAGCTCTTTTTATGTTAAAGCAAAAGGATGGTTGAAACAATTGATATCCGAATAGAATAAGGAAATTTTGTATTATGTTTTAAAGATTTAAATGAAGGAGAGGGAATATCAGGTTATTTGAATCTCATAAGTAGAAGGCATGACATAAGATGAGAGTAAGTGATACTCTTAAGAAGGGATTGCAAAAGCATAAAGACAACACTATGATATTTATTTTCTTGAGGAAAATGGAGATTCACTCAATGTAAAGAGTGGATGGAGACTGCTTGTGAAGTCAGACATGTATTGTTTTATTTAACTCTACTTTATAGGTTAAAAATAGAATAAATATTGATAGAAGCAGACAGAAAAGGAAAATTGTAAGTGTGCTAAAAGAACAGAGTGAATGAAAGTTTGGAAAACAAGTGGCAGTGAACCTGAAGAATCCAACTGAAAGTTGGAAAGAGAGGATAAGAGTGTTCTCGAAAGGAAGCTGAGCAGCAAGCTTTTGGAATATTGAGAATGATCTTTGGTTTAAATATCATGGATATGTAGGTAAAAATAGTTAGTGAAGCATTACAACCAGAAGATCACAACATGAAGAGCAGTGATGAAGGAAGCCAGTAAAGGTTTCTGAGAGAGAGCGGCAAAACCTAGTATTTCATTTTTTTTTGAAATACAAGAGGACAATTGTGCTCTCAAAAGAGCATATGAGTTGAAGTCTAGAGCATGGAGTGCTCATATGGTTCCAGAGGAGAGAACTAGAGAGATGCCAAAAGACAGAGCTCAAAGGAGAGAAGCTTACTGAGGTATCATGCAGAAGGGAGAACTTGTTGTTGTAGAGACTTGTATAACTCATATCAAGTGAGTGAGGAACTCATAGAGATGGAGAAGAAGTTGACTATTGGTAGTCATAGCAAAGGTTCAGAGAAAAGCCACGAAGTGAAGAAAGAGAATGCCAAGGTAAATGACAAGAGGATGAGTCAAGAGGAAATTGACAAAGAGATTGTTGAGTTAAAAGAACAACTCAATTTACTGAAGATGATACTTGATGAAAACCAAAGACTAGGTTGGGTCTTGAAGAAAAAGCCAGTGAAGTGGTCTAAGTTACAGAGAAGGCTACAATAGAGGCAAGTGAAGTGGTTCATGGAAGAACTTAGAGAAGCTGAGCTGGAAATGGAAGTGTCCTTTTGTGAACCAAAACAAGGTGAAGTTCTAGGTGAAGATGAAGGCTTGAAGATTGAAACTTCAAGTGAGACCAAAAAGTCACATTATTTCAAATCTGATAATTTGTGTATGTTTGCGGGTGGAAAAGGTGGGAAGGAAAATTTGCTGATATTGTCATAAAGGAGGAAGAAGACAGGAAGAATCTAAATTTTGATCTGAAAGAATATGAGATAGATAGGTCTCATGTAAATGCCTATACATAGTTGGGGAAAAGTTTTACTTTTCAGCAATTTGTGAGGACTGAAAACAAAGGATGTTTGACTCATGATGATGGCCAAAATCAAGAAGAAGTGGAGAAGGATATCAAGCAATCAAGTGAAGGACTTGATGAGATTGAAGAGAAAACCATTGAAATATTTCTGAGTCATGTAAAGGACTTGGAACAACAGAAAGACCTTAGTAAAACATTGATGTTTGAAGTTGTTAAAAGGCAAGAATAATTTCTTGAGAAAGAAGGAGAAGAGATTCAGTCTGAAGAGCTGATATGTGAAGCAACAGTTGAGACTGTTGAACTTTGTATTTTGCAAATTTCTAATTTGTGTATAAATGCAAGAATCATAAGTAATGATGAAGTACTTATGAAGTGTAATAGAAAACTTGAATTGTTGGAGTATTTGCTGGAAAATTCAGAGTATGACAGTGTGATTAAAGAGGGAGTTCACTACAGTGGGCAAGAGAAGAAAGACATCATTGAAGCATATGGTATGGAGGAGAGACTAGCTGACAGTCTCATGGGTTCTTTTGAGAATTTAAATCAGCATACTGATGTGTTGATAGAGGAGGAGAAATTAGAGCAACATACTGATGTGTCACAAAAAGAAGAAGAGGCACAAAAGACTTATGATTTTTATTTTAATAATTGTTTTGTGAGTGTAGGTCTAGTTGCGATGCTGGAGAAAATTTGGCACAAATGAGCAACCAAATAAAAATGAAAGAGAAATATTCTTTGGAAGTATTTAATCCATGGAACAGAGATGTTCAATTGCTGGAAAGAATGTTGGAAAGTCAAGATTCAATGCAAAAAGAGACAAACATGAAAGAGGGTAAGGATGAAAGGGAGGCAGTAAGAATAAGCGAAAAAAGAGTAAGTGGTAGAATCTGATAACTTCAAAGAGAAGATAATGAACATCAGTTTGAAGAGTTAGTAGACAACAATGAAAAACTGAAACAGAGAGAAAGAGATAGCAGTAAATGGTAGAGTATGGACCAACCCAAGGATGTGCTGGAAACAGAGATTTATGAATTATGGCAGGTAATGATGAAATAGTCCAGGATGAGGGAAATGATAGCAAGAAGGATGATCAATCAAAACTTGAACCTGATTGACAAGAAGAAGAAGATGAAACAAAAGACAATAGAAATACAACAGTAGTAAAGGTGCAGAGCTTTCAGACAGTTACAAACTAAAGTTTGGGATCCTAGAGGTTTTACATCAACATATGAAGACACATGATCATGAGATCATGAATGTTTTCTACCTTGGGAGTTTGATGTAGGAGCATTCAACTCAAGAAAAATCATTGTATTTTTGTAGACATAAGGGGTCTTGTGTTTTAAGTAAGTTGGTTTCCTAAGTGTTAAATTAATGTAATTATTTAAGTTTTGAGTGATTTTAATGAGAATAGGAATTAATTAAGTATTGTGAGGCATATTTGTTCTCGAATGTTAGAGAACATGAGAGATTTAGGATAGTTGAAGGATTTGGGAATCAATTGTAAATCTTAGATTAGGATTTGGTTTCATGATTTGTGGATTAAAGAGTATCCTTAGGGATAAAGAAGATATTTTAGGATTTTTGTTGAGAAGGTTATGGATCTAAACCAAGAATTCGTTGTAGAATACTTTTGTATAAATGTAAGCCTAAAAGGAATAATCAAGGGTTAGCTAACTAGGAATTAGTTCGAGAGTTAGATAGCTTTGATTGTAAGCCTATGGGTAGGTAGGAAAACAGAGGCCACTGATTAGAAAATCAGGCCAGAGAGAGAGAGAGACGCTTGATGTAAATATTTAATTATCAATACAGAGAATTTGATTCTTGACTTGTGTGGTGTGTATCGATTAATGGAGTTATGAATTGTGTATGAATTAGTGTAATTCTGCATAATATATGTATGCAGGTGGAGTTCGGGCAGAACATAGAGAAGAAGTAAGGATATTGGATCATGTTGGATCGTTAAATCCGATTGAAGGATCAACATGAAGTTTGAGAGTGGAAGTGATTAAAGAGTACACAGAGTTAAGCTTAGGAGAGAGTTGTGTGGTAGAACAAGTAAAGACCAGAATCCTGGAAGAAACCTGAAACCACAAAAGAACACTGAAGAAATGGCATAAAAACAAAGTAAAGGGAAGGATGAAGAAATGAGGTGACGATGTACAGGAGTCATCAGATCTATAAGATCAACGAACGAGGTTGAAGGCAATGGGAGACCAAGATTAAGTCGTGCAACATAAAGTAAAAGAGATGAATGGCAGAGATTAAGTCAAGTGTTAGCGGAAGGAGGAGCGAATTTTGTAAGCGGAAGTGGTTTTTGCGTGGGCCTCAAAACCATAAGTGGTTTCCAGAAAATGGACCTGATGAGGTTTACGAACCATATCTTAATTCATTTGAAGTCTAGAGGTGATTGGACCATCCATTGAATCTGAGATCTGATGGATATTGTGTGCTAAGCAAGTACTGAGGAATATTTGAAAAATGGACCTGTTGAGCTTTTATTCAACGAGATTAAATCTTGTTGAGATCCAGTGATCAGGACCATCCGTTGGTGGACAGATCAGATGGATATCGCATGGAGAAGGTGTGCACAGGTTAATACGCTGAGCGAACTCGATAGGGTTATGGACTAGAGTTAAGTTTGTTTGAGTTCCGAAGGATGATGGGAGATCACGCAATAGTTGTTGATTTGAAAGAGTGAAATCAATGGTGGAGGTGGAATGCGATAAATGTGAGCATCAGAAAATGTGCAAAGGCCAAGGATTGGTAGAAAGGTAAAGTTAAGTGAGTTATGTGTATTTATATTATACTAGAGTTATAATAGAAATAAAGGAATTAAATGTACTTTGGGTTAAGTCAGGTTTAACCAAGGTCATAGACCAAGGTTTGGGTTGATAGGAGCGAGTAATAAAAGTTAACCAAAGTTGTTATGAAGGTTGAAGGGTTGAGTTATAAGGTTCCGCTCAAAAAGATTAATTAAGGGTCAAATTGTGGTTTGCTATTAAATCGTTTCTGCGTGAAGATTAATGAAGAAGCCTTAAACCTTTATTGGTGAAGGTTTTCACCATGGATTAGGTGATTAATTCCTGGGACCATTGACATGCAATTTTATTTGCATAACGTGGGTATTGTCAGCTTAGGTTGTCATCAAAATTATCACTTGGTTAGTGGATTTTTGGAGCAAAATTGTGGGTTCTTATCGGATGTGGAGAAATTTGTGGAACGAATAGAGGGAAAACTAGGAGAAGTCATAACGTCTTTAGTTTTCCACCAAATTGGTTGCAAGAAGAGGCTAGATAGCTATTTTTTAGTATTCTGGATTCATTGGAGAAGATTTCAAAATCATTTGAGCATTGTGAACACACATTTTTACACTTTTGAGCATAATAGAGACGCCCAAGCCATTGGAAGTTGGAGCAGGTAGACGTAGCCCAGGATGGGTGAACTCTTTTATCATGTGCTTGTCGTAATTTGTTTTTGATGATGTTATGTATATGTTTATTTTGTTGTTTAGTTTTTGGTTTATGTTAAATTTCTCACAAAATTAACATAAAAACTCTTCATTTTACTTGCAAAAAACTTGATGAATCCTTAAGCACAATGAAAGCATTTTGTTTATAATTTGAGGAAGATCTTAGCACTGCAAACTAATATTATAAATTAGATCAATTTGGTATCAGAGCACTAGGTTTTCTTTGTGAAAGAAGGCTTTAATTGTTTGCAAGTTTATGTCATGCTTACAAGGTTAAAACTCAAAAGAGGTGAAGGAAAGTTGGTTTGAAGCCCTGAAGTTGGGTCAAGGGGAAGAAGAGAAAGGTTGCCACAATCTCAAACACCAGTTCAGACTCCAGTTGTAGTTGAGACACTAGAGATCATGTCTCATGAAGGAGAACCTACAAACATGACAGAAGATGAGAAGATATTCAGAAAGGATTTCTTTGATATGACAGAGATGGTGAAGGTTCTCTATGAAGAGAGGAATAGTAGGTTGCAAGGAGAAAGTTCCAAACCTCCCAAAGGAGAAGGCTCTTCAGGATGAGGTAATGGGAATGTAGACAAACCTCCACCCTTTCCATCATCTTCTTCATATTCTTCTTCACAAGAATCTTCACACTCTTCCACTAATACAACAATTACTCATACTCAGCATCATTCTTCAAAAGGAATTGGTAAATCACCTTTTTAAAAACTTGATGTTAAATTCGAGTTACCTATGTGTAATGGTGAAGTGAATGCAGAGAATCTTGATAATTGGATTCGTTAGTTGGATTTCTATTGTAGGATTCAAAACCTTCAAGAGGATGACATAAAGATTCAGTTAGCTTCCTTGAGAATGGAGGGTACATCACTAGTATGGTGGGAATAAAAGACCCAAGGGGAGATTAAAAAATGCAGTAAGATCTCTATTTCTTGGAATTATTTCATTTCTACAATCAAAAGACAATTTTACCCTCTAGATCATATCCAGAAAGCCACCATGAATTGGAAGAACTTTAGACAACTAAAAGGTTAAAGTGTGCAAGATTACACCCAAGAATTCAGAAAAAAGACTTTGAATTTAGGTGTAGATTTGCAGTCACATGACACTTTGCTAAAGTACATAGGGGGTTTACACAATTGGCTTAGGCATACTATCTTAATGTTTAATACCAATAATCTAGAATATGTGTGTGTGCAAGCCACTCAGCTTGAGGAAAGAGGCAAAAACACTCCAGAAGAAGGTAGTAAAATGCCATTTAAGAGTAAGGGAAAAGAAAATTCTTTTAAAGGGAAGGCAAAGAAAAAAGTGTTTATGAAAAAAGGAGAGAAAATTACATGCAAACATTGTTCCAAAGAGGGCCATGATGAAGCTCATTGTTGGAAGCTTCATCTCGAAATGAAATAAAAAAGAAATAACAATAAGGGAAAACAAAGGACAACTACAACCACTCAATAGGATTTGGGATCTGATTCGGGTGATGAACATAAAATCATAGCCATGGGGTTAAAATGAAAATAGTCTATTGCCAACACTAGTTCTTCAGACTCACAAAAAGAAACTCCAAATGAAAAGAGGAGAATAGAATTGTTTCACATAAGGACGATATCAAAACACAACAAGATTGATACGTTGTTCGATAACGTCTCTCAAGAAAATATTATCTCAGATACATTGTCAAGAGTTTAAATCTGGAAACTATTCCACATCATAAACTGGATCCGCCTGGATGGGTATGTGACAATGCACAATTCCACGTTACTAGAAAGTGTAAACTGAGATTCACTACTACTACAAATTTTATAGATGAAGCGGAGCTTGACGTTGTGTTGTTAGATATCTGTGGCATGGTTTTGGGTAGCTCGTACCTTTATGACATAAAATCTATCTTCCATCGACATGAAAATAAATATCATTTATTCAAAAATGGAGTAGAATATATTGTGAGAGATCACAACAAGAAAAAATATTCCGCTTGTTAATGTAGGGCAGATGAAAATCCCAGTGAATTCGAGCAAAAATTTTGTGCTTTTGATGATCAAACCCAAAAATGACGTTGATAATGAAGCTTTTAAAGGTTGTGATTCGAATTTGAAATATGAATTGCTTAATGTAGTTAACCAATATGATGAAATGTTTCAAGAACCAAAGGGATTACCTTTGAAAGGGATTACTTTTTCAGAAAGAGTGCCTAAAAAAATAAGAGTGTATTAATTCTAACAATTTATTTTCCTTTCATGGCCACCTCTGATAAAAGAAACCCTTCTTTTCTTACCACAAATAAAATGTTCACAAAGATCTAAGTTCATAGGATTTCTAACCTTGAAGTAGATTTTTACCAACAATAACTTTTTGTCCCTTTTCACTCATGTGGACCAAGAATTTATAACATAACTCCACCAAGTTTTCTTCTTTTGCAACAACAAGTGTATGTGATATCTTTATTGTTTTCCTCATTGTATACAAGGTTCTTGTCTTGGATCCTTTAGCCAACACGAATGACCTTTAGTAATTTTTCCAGCAACCTTTCCCAAAGGTTGTGGACAAACCTTCATCATCCAATTGTCCCATAGAGATCAAAATCATATGCATCTCTGGGGCAAGCCTAACATGTTTCAACAAGATATCTTGTCCATCCTTTTTCTTCATTTGAACATCTCTCACTCCAACAATATTACAAAAATGGTTATTTCGTCACTTTACTTTACCATGATCAACTTATTTATATGTAACAAAATTAATTTTTACATGGGATCACATGGTGGGATGCTCCGGAGTCAATTACCTAACCAATGTTACTGCTATAAATGTATAAATGTGCTTCTACTGAAATGGTTAATAAAACATCACTTTCAGAAGCTACAATAGTAGTCTCACTTTCTTTTGTGTTGCCTGATTTTTTTATTTGTGTTGACTGCTTTTTGTTCCTTTTGATCCTTCTGTTCCTTCTTCCAAGACCAACAATCCTTTCTCTTGTGTCCTACTCTTCTACAGTGAAAACAAGTGAGTCTTCTCATTCTTGATTTCGATATGCCTCTTGATTTTGAACGCCTCTATCTAGCACGTTCAATTTTCCTTCCACGATCAACTAAGACAAGAGCTTCTCCTCCCTAGTTTTCCACAATTGATTTGCGACACAACTCCTTTTTAATTAAAATACTACTGACATCATCAAACTTTAGGTTCCCTGCAAGTGTTGAAGTGCTAATAGCTACTATCAAATTATCCCAACTATATGTTATAGAGCATAGCAATAAGATGGCTCTAATATCGTCATCCAAAATAAGTTTGACAGATGGAAGCTAACTTGTTATTATATTAAACTCATTCAAATGCTTTGACACTGAAGCACCTTATTTCATCTTCGGATTGTACAACTTCTTCATCAAGAAGACTTTATTCGATGTTATATTCTTCTTATATAAATCATGCAGCTTTTTCCACAACCCTTCTGTTGTCTTTTCTCCAGCGACATTAAAATATACATTCTTTGCCAAATACTGACGAATTGTGGCAATGGTATTTCTATCCAGCTTATTCCATTCTTAATTTGTCATTGATGAGGGCTTCTTCACTACTCCCTCAATTGGAAAATATTGAACCTTTAAAATTAGTATGTCCTCCATCTGCGCCTTCCGTAGGGAAAAATGAGCCCCATTTAATTTCTCCACATCACTTAGTGTCGTTATCTCCATGCTCATAATTCTTCCCAACAATAACCTAGCATACACCAGAAACTAAATAGAACAACCTCACTTTGATACCAATTCTTAATAAAAGACAACAAAAAATTATTTAATCAAAAAATAAAAAATAAAAGCATGCACTAAAACAAGAAATAACCCAGATAAAATTACTCAAACACAAAACACAAGATTTACGTGGAAAACCCTATTTTGGGGAAAACCCATGGGGAAGGGTTTAGTAGATTTTTACTATCATAACGAAAATATTTATACATTTCACTCGCTTAATTCTTTCTCACCCATACATTTCCTTTTTTACTCAGACCCCTATATATACAAATTTTCATTATAATACCATGGGCCCAATACCATGGACACTAACAAATCTGACTTGATTTGGTCTCATGCCTAACAATTGGACAAATATAGAGAACACACCCCACAACAAGTAGAAGAGGATATTTCTTTGGTGGAAATGAATTTTTTTATGGATTTCATTGTCTAACAGATTCTAAGGTTTTATTTGAAGTGGTTGACTAGGTCCCGAACATAGGCCACACTAGAGTCAGCTACATCCAATATATGTACACCATTGACATACACTGTCATTTGAAGTTTTTGTTGGGATGAGTATTGATTGACATAAATGAGGCTAAAGAAGATATTACTTTGTTGTAGATGAAATTTAGTTGAAGATATGCCCCATGGATGCTAGGCTTGGGAAAATTGAGGTTCACTTGGGCATGCCTCCTAACCCTAGGTTTTCTCCAAGATTAAACCATGAACCCATTCCAATGGAGGTGTTTCAATTTAAAAAGTCTTAAATATTATGTTCCTACTTCCATCTCTTTTAAATTTATATTTTATCATATTTTTTAGTACAATGATGACCTTAAAGGCCCAATATAGCATACTATCATTTATGTTTATTCGATAATTACCAATAAAAAATTTACTTTGTTATTGTTAAAGTTGAAGTTATATCTCTAGTCTAGTTTCCCCAATGGTATATCAAGACAAACCTTAGATTTTTTGGATGTATATCTCTAAATTACAAGAAAAAATAAAGCTTACAAAAAAGAAAATCATGTGGAGAAGCACTAACTTTCATAGGTCAAGTTGAATTTCCTCACTAGTGGTGGGCCATGGCAAATTACCACTAGAGAATATTACAAAACTATTTTGCATATTTTTCCCTATTATGTGTTGTACCTTTAGCTACACAAGTTTTCCATGTATATGCATTTTTCCTGCGACATCAAAATTAAATATATAAATAAATAAAAAACATCCATGAAGGAAAAATTATGTAAATAGAAAACACATAATTTTCCACAAATAAGTATGAAAACCCACATGTATGTTTCCCTTTTGGATTTCTTTAGAATGCCCAATTTCTAGTATTTTTCAGTAGTGGGTGTGAATCCTAGATGTTTGGGTAAAAAAATCATGAAACATGTTGTACTAAGTTGAACGAGAGTGTAGCAGGTCAAAGGTTCAAAACAATGAGGAAACAATTAATCAAACATCTGCTCATCAAATCCCTATGGATGATTTGTATGGATTACATGAGGTTGGTTACAATACATTGTAGAGCAAGGAAAGATGGAAGTGTTCTATAGGGAATTTACAAATGATGAAAACTTAGAGATGAGTTTCTCTTTAGAAATTGACAAGTCTAAACATTCAACATTTTGGACTTTTTTCAATAATCATCACCATTACTTGACTATGTAATGGTTGATGAATTGTAACTTTTCATTTCTTACATTGCAATTTTGAATGCATAACTGGATTCAATAATCTACAAATCCCTATTTCACCCAACTTATGACATCTCAAAAATTCATATTTGTAATCCCAATATTTCTTCTATATTTCCAGTCAATTTTTCGGAAAAAATGGTCAAACAAATTACCAAGAACAAATTAAAAAAATAGAATGTTTAACGTACTACTTTAGAAGTTCCTCTTGGTTAAATAGCATAAGTGAATGCAAATGGTTATGTTTATTAAAGACCAGAGGTATTTTTTTTATTTTCCTTAAATAATCAATATAGGCTTCACTCAATGTCATGATTACGAAGGAATTAAAGTTCATCCATACATTTAAGGTTATTTTTGTGGGTTCACAATGCAAGTCAATGAGAATGAAAAATGATTGGGTTAGATGAGATCAATAATCCATAGTTTAATAAAATCAAAGAAGACACTATGTTCATGCATGTGTTATAAATAATGCTCATTATTATATCTGTTGGGTGTGTGTTATATTCTTTCCACAGTTAGCCCCACGCATGAAGTTGGGGAGTTAGAGAAGGGGTGGCTAGCATCCCCTTTGTTATGCTAGGCATAGTGGGGTTTGAGGGGAGCGACAGCCCCCATCTATGGGGTCCGGGGCATTGCCTTAGGAAATTTTTTTTGGACCCTATATTAGGTGGCTGGACCTACCTATGGTTTTGTGCATGGATTTTGCACATAGTTTTAGGCATGATGGTTTTCTGTCCATGGTATTTTGTAGATCTAATTAAGGGAATTACGGCTATGTTCTAACCCAGGGTTTATGGATGCTTTGACATGTATATATATGTATTGTAACATTTAAAGGAATATAATGAAAAATCAATCTAATAGTATTGTTTTTGGGATCTAGGGGAAATCTCTGTATATATATGTTTTATGTTTTATATTTTATGTTTTAGGCTCTCGTGATTGTTTCTTTCCTATTTTTAGAATTCGTATGCAGGTAATTTATGTATGAGGTTAAAACCTACAATATCCCACTACCCTTTGGCCCATTTCCTCTTCCCCATTAGTGAAATCATAACCTTTCTCATGCTCTCTTCATAGTTGTTTTGGACCTTATATTAATTTTTTGAAATTATATTTACATCTCTTGAGTACATGTAATAGTCCAACTCTAACCCCTTTATTTATGTAATTAGCCCGAGGGGCCGAGTCATAGTTAGTTAAAGAGTCAATAAAGACCGCATTAATAATAAGTATAAGTGGTTGATCCGCATTATAGAAAAGGGACCACAATTATTGTAAATGGGCCATAGTTAATAAATAAATTGGTTAACCTGTGTTATGTAAGGGACCACTAATAATTAGGGTTTTGGATGTCATTAAGTTGTAAATAGTCTTATTTAGAAGGGAAATATCACTGAGCCTTATTATAATTGAGCTCTGCTCTGTTGGAGGTTGCCCCGTCAAAGAGGTAAACGAACATTGTAGTATGCTTCTGAATAATAAAATATCTTGCATTTTGTCACATTTCAAGTGATAATTCTGTGTTTTGGGATATATTTCTTCATATTTTATGGTATTCTATATTTCTCACAGGTCAAGAGTATAAAAAGTGGTATCAAATCAATTTCCAGGGCCAATTGTACCTCCAATTTTTGCATAATTTTTTGTTTTAGGCTAGAGACATGTTATGATGTCTTTAAACCATAGGATTTGTTGTTGAACGCATAAACCTGCGAATTTAGGGAGGCATGCATGTAGGAAATACTAGAGGTGGTAACACTTGTTGGAATCCCTTGTAAACCCATGTGGATACCCCTTCGAGTAGTAGCGCATTAGACAAAACCGTGCACAGATCACACTTCCACATACCCTTGGGTATATTGGAAGCCCCCAAGGAGAATGAAACCTAACCTTAGATAAGTCATTGATCATCTTGCTGCTATAATAAACTAAGAACAACACTTAGGCAGATTATGCGTATGTACAATAGAGTAGTTGGATAGTACAGTGAAGGGTACGATCAATCCTCCTTAGTTAGCGCCCTGAAAGATTGGGTCGAGTATTATTGTTGGACCCCTGCTTATATTGCGATCTGTAGCACCTAACACTCCTTTGTGACCAAATTTCCCTTTGCTATCTTAACATTTCCCTCTACCTTGTCTTCCAGATAAGATCCAGTTGTTGGGGTTCGATTGCCACTGTCCTGATCAGATCCAGTAGTTGGGGTTTTTCCACTGCTGTATATATCAGATTCAGTTTTTAGGGTTTTCATAGCATAGATTAGACTCTTTTTGCAGTGAGGGTTTTGGCGACCATAGTCTAGATCAGATTTTTGCAACACATTATGAAGTATCAAAACCTTGGGATTTTTGTTACTATAGTCCAGGCCCGATTTTTGCAGGATATTTGGCAGTATCAAGCTTTCTGGAATTTGACCACTATAGTATTTATCAGCTAGGAGTAAAAATCCTTTCGAAGTAAAAAAAAGTGTCTGAGGCCATCCTAGGACTCTTTGAAGAGACATAGCCCATAAGTTTCAGGACGACGAGTTGGTCACAATGGTACCATTCACTTGTAAGCCCCCAATTTTTTGACAGTCCCAGATGTTTTCCCAATGCGGTTTTGAGTGACCCATTCCACTAGACCCTCGGGATTTCCCTCTTTAAAAGAATACTATTCTTAAGTAAACTCAAAAATTTGACCAAGGCTGGTATATGCTTGGTACCATATCTCAAGTTATGGCTACAGAAAGGGGAGTCGAGAAGGTCAACAAACTTGAGAAAAGGTTCGAGGAATTCAAGGAGAAAATTTCTAACCAGATCTCACAAGTAGTAAATGTTATAAATATGTCTCATAGGGAGGAGCCTAGTGTTGATGCGCACATAGAAGGATAATTTATCCATCACATTCACTTCCATTAAAATCACCACTCTTCGAGCCACTACACACCCAAGCTGGACATGTACAAATTTGATGGCTCTAAACCTGCTGTGTGGGTAGCACAAATGGAAAATGTTTCTTCCTTAAGGATATCTGGGACGATGGAACTAAGTTGTATGTGGGATCCCTTTACTTGGACCAAGAGTGATGGCAGTGGCATCAAAAATGTTATCCAGGGAGAGAAACTTGGAACGTGTTCTCAAAAGCCATATATGATTTCTTTGATCGAGAATCTATTTTTTTTGTTTGTCTCACCAAGATACAACAAATAGGTAAAGTAAAGGACTACGTTGTAGCCTTTTAACAATTGGCCATTAAAATTGATGGTCTAAGAGATTAATTTTACTTGGAATGTTTCATCACTAGCCTAAAGGAACCCATTTAAGCCCATATCTAGATGCATCACCAAACTACTTGGTTGGACGTATGCTAAAAGGCCTTAGATGTGGAATTCGCCTTGAATTCCTAGTCCAATCATCTAAATTTCATCACCAAGGCACGTCCCACCTAGGCTCTGGACCCCACCCAAACACTTAAGGTTCAAAAGGTGTCCCTGACATAAATGGCCGAAAGAATGAAACAAGGACTGTGCTACTACTGTAATGATAAGTATTCCCTCGAACATAAATGCAAGGAACCGATTTTTTTTCAAATTGATGCTATTGATAATAGCTCAGCAGATGAAGCTTCATCCCTTGAGGTGTCTGCGGAAGAAGTGGGTAAAACAAAAATCAGCCTAGATAATGATCTCACAACTACGCTAGATGAGCGAGTTATATCACTACATGACTTGGGTATAATTTCTTCGCCCCAGACTCTATAAATAAAAGGATTTATTAAACATCAGCCAATAGTGGTATTGATTGATAATGGAAGCACTATTAAGATTATCTAGAGCTAAACTTATCTAAATATATATACATACTTAAGTTTAGCTCTATAATACATCATTAACCTTCTCTTAAACTATTAGTGTATCCCCTGAAGATGGACTCACATGGAAGTCTGAAACGTTGGGTTAATTAAACTCCATTAACAGTTTATTCATATATTATCTAAAAATATTATTCCCACCTGTATGGATTCATTATTTAGAAATATCAAGTCCTACCATGGAAGGGACATGATGGACAACACATCTGAATTTGAGAAATTAAGATTATCTAGAGCTAAACTTATTTAATCTATATACATACTTAAGTTTAGCTCTACAATACATCATTAATGTTCGCTTAAACTATTAGTGTATCCCCTGAAGATGGACTCACTTGGAAGTTTGAAACATTGGGTTAATTAAACTCCATTAACAGGTTATTCCTCTCTTATCTAAAAATATTCTCCCCACCTATATGGATTCATTATTTAGAAATATCAAGTCCTACCATGGAAGGGACATGATGGACAACCCATCTGAAATTGAGAAATTAAGATTATCTAGAGCTAAACTTATCTGAATCTATATACATACTTACGTTTTTCTCTACAATACATTATTAATATTCTCTTAAACTATTAGCGTATCCCCTGAAGATGGACTCATGTGGAAGTCTGAAACGTTGGGTTAATTAAACTCCATTAACAGGTTATTCCTCTCTTATCTAAAAATCTTCTCTCCACCTGTATGGATTCATTATTTAAAAATATCAAGTCCTTCCATGGAATGGACATGATGGACATCACATCTGAATTTGGGAAATTAAGATTATCTAGAGCTAAAATTATTTGAATCTATATACATACTTAATTTTATCTCTACAATACATTATTAATCTTCTCTTAAACTATCAGCATATCCCTTGAATATGGACTCACTTGGAAGTCAGCAACATTGGGTTAATTAAACTCCATTAATAGGTTATTCCTCTCTTATCTAAAAAGTTGTTCATTTCTTTGTACAAGTGGTATCTAACTTCCAAGTCCTTATCGCTAATGGGGGGACCATGAAATGTGAAGGTCGTTGTGAAGATATTAATCTTCAGATGGGAAACTACCACCTAAAGACCCACATGTTTTCTATTGAAATGGGTGGTTGCGACATTGTCCTTGGTATTTAATGGCTTCACACATTGGGCCCTATTAGAAAAGGTTTCGAGGAGTTATATATGAGAGTTAAGTAGAACAACCACATTCATACATTAAGGGGACTCCAAGCAGGTGCTCCTACTATCATCAACTTACATCGCATGGAGGATCTTTTAAAAAATGGTCATCATGGAGTAGTTTCCCAATTTAATACCATTCAGGCCATTGAATCCACTACTCCCCATATTCATCTTGAGATGCAACAGGTATTAGATCACCATCAGTGAATCTTTGACAAACCTAAAGAGATTCCACCTTCTAGGGGTGAACATGATCATAGCATCCCTTTGATCTTGGGTGCGCATCCACCTAATGTTCACCCATATCGATATCCTTTTTCCAAAAAAATGAAATTGAAAAAATCATCAAGGAACTCCTTGAATCTGGTGTTATCCATCCCAACATCAACCCTTATTCATCTCCAGTAGTCATGGTTCTAAAGAAAGATGGAGAATGGTGCATGTGTCTGCACTTTTAGGCTCTTAATAGACAAATTCCCTATTCCGGTTGTTGATGATCTGCTTGATGAACTACATGGGTCTAAATTATTTACCAAGATAGACCTTCACTCAGGCTATCACCAAATACGTATGAAGGAAGTAGACATTCCCAAGACAACCTTCAGAACTCATGAAGGCCATTATGAATTCTTTGTCATGCCATTTCATCTCTATAATGTTGTATCAACTTTTCAAAGCCTCATGAACCACCTTTTGAAACCATATCTCTGAAAATTTGTCTTGGTCTTCTTCTATGACATTATCATCTACAACATAACATGGGATAAACATATTCAAAATGCAAACCATATATTGCAACTGCTCCAACATCACAAATTATTTGTCAATTATCCAAGTGTTGCTTTGGTGTGTGTTGTACTACGAAACACCCCCCCATTTATAACAAACAATAGCTAGGATTAGAATTGTAAATGGGGACCCTTTTTAAATTTTTAGGCTTAGGATAATAAAACCCTAACCCTAAGAAACTTCCTAGCAAAACCTTGCAAAACTAACTAAGGATGAAATCCATATCGCAAATTACAAATCGCACTTTTCCACATGACCATGTTAAAAAACCTTTACAAAAGTGCGATACGTGATTAAGTCTCCCGCTGCGATAACCTCACCTGGCCATTTCACAATCGCATTTCGCACTTTGCATAGTTCGCAAAAACTTGACCATGCCATTAGAACAACCACAAATGCTTTTTGAAATGTGATATTGCGATCTCGTAATCGCATTTCACTTAACTCATCTGGTAACACTATATTGTATCTTGTTTAAGATTGCAATGCATGATTAAGTCCATTAAAGCATGTGGAATAATTACGTTTTAAATGCTAAAACAAACGAGTTGACAGGTTATTAAATATTTAGCGGCCCAATGAAGGATAATCATTTTCCTAGTTATGTTTAGTTATAATCAAGTCTCATTAAGACCTTTCTCACGATCCACAGTCATTTCATAGAAGTTTTCAATCTTAATGCTAGATATCGTCTGCGTTGATATATCTTGTCTATCTCAAGAAAGTGACAAAAGACATGTCCTTTAGAAAGGTGATGTAGAAATAGAGTAAATAGACCATTGTTGAAGTTGAGTTTATAGAGATGGCTCCTATCTTTGCTGATACAGTTTGTGAGGCTACCGAAGGTGCAACAACTTGGGAAGTAATTGACAATAGGCTGGAGGTTGAGCATCCTAAAATCACTATTACGAGAGCAACAACCGATTCTGTAGAAACTTTGAATAATATGACACTTATTCATAGATATTATCCTAATTATAAACTATTTTCAGAATGCATGCATAATACATAACCTCCTCTACGTTGATCATCAATTTTGCAGAATTAAGAAACAATCACATGTGCACATTGAAGCATCAATCACACATATCAACACAGTATGTACCCGGGGAAAGCATAAAGCTGAAAACCCCCAA
>APFE031404158.1:0-53568 GCA_000404065.3 Pinus taeda | reverse complement strand
AAACTCAACTCACTTGAGTTCTAATGAAGTCCTGCATGCAAATATTAGTCATCCCATAGGTAACCACGTATTTCCTTCTGGGATCTGCATGTACCACATCCGTAGCTCATCCTGAAGTGCTCCAAGAGAAAAAGACAAAGTTTATAGTCTAAATATTATTATGAGCTAATAATATTTGACTGTTCTATATTTAGACTGAGCAGTCTAAAAATAGACTCTGCCCATATGTCTAAAAATAGAGGTCCATCTATTTTTACCAACATGACCAATCATCCACAAATAGCATCCTGCAACTCATAGACCATGATCCAAATGTCTAAAAATAGACTTTGCGCCAAAAATAGCCTGCGGGACCACTTAGTGAAGGTGACTTCTTTTCACTAAGCTCCATTATCTTGTTGCATTTTCAACACTCCCTCTCAACAAGATATGGATTATCTGCAACCCCTATCTTGTAACTCTGGAATGTTTTGCATGCAACACATCTACCCGGTCCACTTGCTCCAACAACACTTGGAACAAAAACACTCCTAATTGACCCCTCTGTTGGGCTAGGAACATAATCTGATATTGAAGCTCTCTTGCTATTGACAAGTGATCCCTCTCTGACATCTGTGCTACTGCAACATATCCATGCATCTCGCACCATCGCACACCTCTTTGTGCCACCTAGCACTGTGCAAAATACTTGTGCCTCTTGCATTGCTACAACCTGCTAGCTATGCGCTGTCTTGGGATTCCCTGCACTATCGTTCTCTCTACCGCTCCATCCGCATATGTCTCTACCTAATCAGTTAGTTCCTGCTACTCCAAATCGAGGCTCCTGTAGCAAGGTCTCATCCAAGAAGTTGGGTACCTCAAGGATCATGCCCCTCCTCCTTGGGACGATCACTCTACATCGCCCCACCTCCTACCTAGAGGTATGGCTGCATGTGATCCCTCAGCCCACCTGGCTCGAAGTTTCCCCCTACTGGAGGTCTCTGCATGAGTAGATGTCTCTACTCGATCTCCACTCAGCTTCCCCTGCTGTAGCTCCTCAACAAACTCCTGAAGTTGTTGCACCAATCGTGGCTTCTCCACCATTGTCTGAGACTTCTTCTGGTTTTGCATGTTGAGAGGTAATATACTCTCCCTCTCAACCACCAAGTCTCTATTAGTTGCCTTGCTGCTTAAGGCTTTGCATGCATCTTGAACCTCAAGAGCATACAGGTTCTTGACCCGTGAACCAATCTGCTTCACCTGTCTAGTGATGATGTGTCTAAGGAAAACCTTTCCCTTACTGAAGACTACATCATAGCCTCTGTTTTCTAGCATCGCGATCGACACCAAGTTTCTCAATATTCCTGGTACATACTTAACATCGGTCAAGGTAAAGCGAGATCCATGCTCCCTCTGAAAAATAATCGTGCCTACACCTGAGACACTATACTTCTCATCATTACCAATCGCTATGAGTATCTGGAGATCTTTCTCCTCCAAAATACTGAATAAACTCTTATCGCTGGTCATGTGGAAAGAAGCTCCACTATCAAGAAACCAACCACTTCCCGCCATGGATGAAACCATGCATGCGAAGAGTGTGAAATCCAACTCAAACTGTGAAGTAAGTGCCTCACCTATAGATCCTTCCCCGGATCCCTCCTTGGATTTCCTCCCTGGTATTCCGCCTGATCTCCTCTTGCACAAGATCCGACCAAAGTGTCTCCCATCCTGGAAATTTCTCCCGACCATTGACAGAGTCCTGATAGGAATGCCAACTCTTCGGAAGACAAAGGAGAGCCAAGCTCACCAAGTTCTCATTATCGACAATCACCCCCACACTTCCCAGCTCATCCCGTCATTGGGTGAACTTCGTGAGATACCTGGGCATATTGTCTCCATTCTCACACTTAATGTTTCTGAGTTTATCCTTGAGCGCCAACTTCCTCTGGTCGCTTTTACTTTGGAATAAGTTTGTCAACGCTTTCCACATCAAGTATGGAGAAGCCTTTCCATGGAGGCTGGATACGATGTGATCCTTCATGCCCTCCAACAAAATCCTTCCACACTTTGATGTCTTCTTTTGCCAAGCCTCAACTTGAGCAGCATCAGTAGGCTTTGGGACTTCAGCATCTATGAACACCTTCAACCCATTGTCATCTAACACCGCCTCCATCCTGTCTTTCCATGCAATATAATTCAAGCTGCCTTCAAGGGCATAATCCAATCGCAATTCATTGAAAGACATTTCAACTTCGACACCAAGAAAACACTGCTGCAAATTCGAATTCCACTAGCTCAAAACTCAATCGCTTCTGATCTAAAATTTGTGAGAACGAAGTATTTCTCATACAGAGATTAACTGTATGGGCATTCACCGGATATCTCACCTTCCAAAAGAAGGATGAATCCAGAGGCTACCTGGCTCGATTATAGACTCTGCCTGAAGAAATAAAATGTAGTCACTTTCTGAATAATAGATCTGATGATCAATCCTCGCTTTGATACCCTGTAGAACATTTTCTACAAAACAACTAGCTTTGATACCATGTAGAAATTTTGAATAATATGACACTTATTCACAGAGATGATCTTTATTATACACTATTTGCAGAATGCATGCATAATACATAACCTCCTCTACGTTTATCATCAATTTTGTGGAATTAAGAAATAATCGCATGCGCACATTGAAGCATCAATCACGCATATCAACACAGTATGTACCCCGGGAAAGCATAAAGTTGAAAACCCCCAACTATATGTATATTATATTGATTGAGAACATGTAACAATACATAGTACAATACTCCTCACAAGTACTCAATACTATCTCCACCTGCTACACACAAACTAGCTCAGATCTGAATCAATCACTGGCTCAAATCTCCTCCGCTGCTTGCCTGCCTCCACTGTGCAATCCTGCATGAGAATAGATTGAGAATGGCTGATCCAAACTTGTATTTCCCTTGTGTAACACTACATAATCCTCATTGGCAATCTCAATCCACTGATTATGCAAATCATATGCACAACTATAGTCACCACTGACAGCTGTCTTGCCCTTTCACTCACCTCTAACACTTGTCTCCACTGAACTGTCCATGCACTAAGTTAACTGATGTATTATTTAGTTGATTTAAGAGTTAATAATTAGTGAATTAATTAATAATTAATTTACACCACTCATCACTAGTGTATTTGTTAGTTAGACTAAATACAACTAGTTAAACTAAGTCAAACTGAACACAACTCCATCAACTCCTCATTCAACTCCACCAAACTCAATCACTTGAGTTCTAACTGAAGTCCTTCATGCAATAGCTCAAGTAACCCATAAGAAAAGCGTAGTTCCTTCTGGCAGTTACATGTGCCACATCTGTAGCTCGAATTGAAGTGCTCCAAGAGAACAAGATAATGTTTATAGTCCAAATATTATTAAGAGCTAATAATATTCAACTGTTCTATTTTTAGCCTGGTAGTCTAAAAATAGACTCTGCCCATATGTCTAAAAATAGAGGTCCATCTATTTTTACCAACATGACCAATCATCCACAAATAGCATCCTACAACTCATAGACCATGATCCATATGTCTAAAAATAGACATAGTCTAAAAATAGACTTTGCGCCAAAAATAGCCAGCAGGACCACTTAGTGAAGGTGACTTCTTTTCACTAAGCTCCATCATCTTGTTGCATTTTCAACAGATTCCAAAATTCCTTCAGAACCCTAATGTAGAGATGCTTCATGTTCATTCCTTCATAGGATAGGAGCAAGGGCTAAAATCCTCCCCTATACAAATATGATCAAGTGGGTGAATGAAAACCTTATAATTGAAGATAGGCAGTTCAAGAATTCAAAGATGGAGCTCATCGGATTGTTTATAGCTAAGGATCTAAAGAATATGTACCACATACCTAATCCCCAGGATATCTATGATAATACATTTGTGGCTATCTTCTCAAAGAAGAATTCAAACCCCTTCAAGCTAATTTAGGGTTGGAGGGTGTTGAACAACAAATTAAAGTATCAAAAATTGGGTAGGTATGCTATAGCCTCTTTAGAAAACCCCTACAACTATTCAGCAGCGATATTATGTAGATTGTATGGGCTACCCAATAATACTAAGTTTTCAATTGAATGGATTCCTCTGATTGATGCCCGTGTTAATTCCCATATCATGAATTAGCATTCCATCCTATTTGAAAACCTAACCACCACCATTACCGAATATTGACAGAAGAAAGCCTCCTTCTCAGATAACCTCTCTCCCTTCTATTTTAGTGCCCACATTATGGATGCTACTTGTTTTTGCACAACATTTCCAACCATGGGTTGGAAATTGACCTTACAACATCCTATCCCATCCATCTCAGTCATAAACAAATATGGGAGTCACATTACATACCTCACTTCTATAAGATATTCCATGTTGTTGTGTTGCCCCTACATGAAATGTTTTTCAATAAAAAAGCCCCTAGGATTTCCTAAGAAGTTGCAGCAGACCTGCTTACTGTTGGCAAGTATTTTATTGAAGAGTGGTTCACCTATACTAGGGTTTTTGGTAGCACAGTTGATCCACGCATCCTTCCTCTATATGTTTCTGATAAGTTATTAGCAAGAGATATTTCGTACCAAACTATGGGAAAGGGTGTGACTAAAGTTCCAAAAGATGGCAAGAAGTCACTATGGCCCATTTTCCCTGTCAAATGTGGCTTTTTTGCTTTAGCCAATTTGGTTCATGCAACTAAGGAATCAACACATATGGAAGTCCTCAGGCTTCATACATTGCCTAAGAGGCAATTTGATCCAAGCAAAGTGGCATACAATGTCACTACTGGAGTTAAACTCAAGCCATACAATCATGATGATAATCATTTTGAGGTTTTGTTACAGTCACTTGTATCCTTCAAACAAGCGTTCGAATGGGAAAAATTGAATCTGAAACCTGAAGATTTTCAAATATTTTGGAAATTTAGAGATGAGAGGCTCCAGGTGATCCCAATGCATCTATTAAAACCTAAGGATAAGACTACTCCAAGAATCATTGTTGACAGTGGAGGCCCTAGCTCTCAAATAGACTCTTAGGTAAACACTGAGAAGACACCAGACATGGGGAACTCCCAAGATGTCGACAACACAGCTGAGTCCAACAGGAAGTCCGCTGAGAAGCAAGTGATAATCACCCCAGCTACAAAAGTTGGTTATGAAACCAAAGGAGTAGTTTGGAGCAGGAGTGGGATCATTTTAATCAAAAATTGCAAGGCACTCCCAAAGCCTCAAATTCCCAAGAAATAGAGGAATTCAAAACTCCCCCGCATGTTCAAAAGGATACAGAGCCCAAGTCTACCGACAAACAATCTACACCTATGGAGAAACAAGCAACAACATCCCATCATACTGAAATTATCCCTGCTCTACCCACATTGGAGATTATTCTCAGAGTGACTGAAATACCTCCACTAGATATGTTCTATAGCCCTCTCCACAAGGTTGTAGTTAGAAGGAAGAGGAAAATGAGAAGGGTAGATGCACCTGAATTCCCAACTGGAAAGGAGCCCATGGACGTGGTCTGGAAGGACATTCCTTTCAGTCTGGCCGAGAACTTGACTAGACTATCATAATTCATGGAAGCATACGCATCGGCCACTATGGACAAGGCTACTGAGGTCTCTACTCTGCTAAGGGAGAAATAGGAGATAATTTCATAGCTCGAACAAAAGCTCGAGGTAGAGAAAGAAAGTGCAAATAGGATAGCAGTCGAGCAACTAAAGCAATTGCAGCAAGACATGGAGGTCCTGAAAATTAGCCATGAGGCTGATATATCGGCCAAAAATATGCAACTCCAAGAAATGCAATAGTCCATGGAAAGATACAAGGATGTTCCCACTACTGAGGAGTTCATCAAAGAGGCCTTGGGATTAAATTCCCTTCTGGTGAGACAACAAGAGTATTTCTGCCAAAAGATGTCGCATATTTTTCACCTATCTAACTACTAGCGACTAGCTGACAGATAATGCAATTGACTAGAGAACGAAGTTCAATGATTTAAACACCAGAATCTTTGAGTTCATTGAGTGGCAGGAAACATAAGATGGAAAGAAGGCCAATCTACCCAATATTGAAGAAACATAAAGACATTCTTCACAGATTGGGATGCCAGAATCAAACAGGTTGAACTAGAAGTCACAAGGGTAGTGGGAGCATCAAAGGACATCGTCAAAGAAGTGAAACACATCTTGTTCACCACAAATCTCATCAAGGAAGGCAATATAAAAGAAATTCATTATTTAAATTCTCTGAATAAAGACTCACAAGAGAAGGCGGTAATTCAGAGAGAGGCAATTGCGAAATTGACCACAACCAACTGGGAGTCATATTGGCAGTATCTGGTTAAGCCACATAGCTAGATTATGACTCTCAACTATTCCCTTCAAACAACTCAAAGGATGTTGCCACTGCTCACTAATGTGATCTTCACTGGATAGCTCAAGACTCAATTTGGGCCACCTCCTCAAATTCAACCGATGACCGATATTTGTGACTTAAAGGACAAGCTGGCAGATAACAAGTCATCCTTTTAGTTTCGTTTATTTAGCCTCTGTTTATTTTTGGAGTTAGTTACCTAGTTAGGAGGAAGGTTGTTTGAAACCTCCTCAAATTTTGTATAATCTATTCTTACACTTTTAGTTAGAGAAGTATTTATACCCTTATCATGCATTTAGAGAAGGGTCCATAATTTTATCAAAAACATTTGCAAAGAATGCACTATTGTAAGATTGTGAATGCTTTGGTGAAATGATGGAACATGCTCGTTTCTTTTAGATATCAAACTAATTTCCTTTGTTGATTCACTTTTGTATTCTTGGGAGACAATTTGATCTGAAGAAAGAAGTTGGTCTATGTCATTGGTCAAATGAGCAAGACTTCACACATATGGTACTATTATTGTGTATGATTGATTTTGTTTACATTTAATTAGTGGAAAAACTTTACTTTCATGGATTATATGTGAGATTTATTATTTCTGTTAAGTATTAATTGTACTTTTATATGATGCCTAGCTGAAGTCGTGATTTCCATATATAAGTCATCATATATGCGATATATTTTATAAATCCCTTTGACTAACTATTTAGTCAAAGGAATTATCTTTTACGTTATCATCTCTGTTTAGTTGTGTTCAATCTTTATTATCACATGCTAAATAGATATCCTTGTAGATCACATATCACACCGAACACTCGGGTTTATATTAGAATAAGTTAGTTAGAGGAATTGCATTGTAGAATAGATCACTTAGATTATCATTATTTTATTGCAAAACACTCATAAACCACCCACTCTCATCTTAAAACTCACACTGGGGAACTGGCCCCATTATCCCTAGTCGGAGCCACCACTCTAAATGGAAAAGGGGTTGTCTTAAGGTTTGGATCGGGTGGTTATCCCCCATGTTTTGACAGTAGAATTTTGAGGCCACAACATTTTGGCAGTAGAAGGAGGGCATTCAATTGTGAATGGCATATGAAGCTAAAAATCATTCGAAAAGAATTCATAAGAGTCAAAACCCCTCCACCATTTCTACACCTTCTCAAACTCGTTCAAAATATCCTAATCAGAAGTATGAAGTAATAGAAACATCTCCCTCATCTCCTGAAGTAGTAAGACGACCAACTTCCCTAGATTACACTCCTGAGTCTCCCGAAGTTCATTCTTTGATATAACAATTAGAACATATATCCATTTTCGAAGAGAAACTACAGAGACCCAAAGTATCTGAAGAGAGTGTTACCTCCTTATTACATCAAACTAGTGTATTGACTAGACTGCAAAGTAAGAGACTTGGGGTTACCCCTTTCGAGTTCCCCATTCCTCCACAGTGTACGAAAGTCACTTCATCAACACCTGAATCAGATACTAACGAGATCACATCACCTTTCCATCCACTTCTATCCAATCCATGACTTCTCAAACATCCACTTCTCTAATTAGTGCTACAATTATCAATACTAATCCAGTAGTAAGTTCTTCGTCATCTATACCTACTTCTAAACCGACCTTCCCAATTTCCCAGTCCCCAACTCAAGTTATGGCCAATCAAACTTGGATAAATCCTGGTGTTTTTCTAGTTGCAAATCCAAATGCACTCCCAACAAATCCAGAAAAATGACTGCCTAAGTATAATCTTGACGATGCTCTCTCGGCTGAAGAACATCTAAATAATTTTATGTTAGCCATGAATCTCAATGGGGTTTCACATGAAGATTTTGTGATCAGACTGTTTCCTTATACCTTCCAAGGATCTACTGGGTCTTGGTATTTTCCCCTCCCAACAAGATCAATTAGAGATTGGGATACTTTTCAAGAAGTGTTTCTTGAAAAATTTGGTGATGATAGGACCATAGCATCCTTGATAATTGATATTTCTAATTTAAAAGCTAATCCAGATGAAAAGATCAAAGATTTCAACTCCAGATTTAACAAATTGCTAAACAAAATCCCAGCTGCCTCTAAGCCTGCTGTAGATGTAAAAATAGAATGGTATATATCATCTCTGCCTTCTAATATTGTGATTTTGTAGATAGAGCAAATAAGGCTACCCTTGTAGAAAACATGAAAGAAGCCTTGTCTATAGAAAGAAGAATCATAGCTTTGGAAAAGAGATCACAAACAGATGAAAGGAAGACCAAAAAAGTGACATTTAAGGATGACTCTAAGAAGGCTTCAAAAGACCCTTTTGATCTTGAAGATATTCAGAAAGTGTTAAAGACAATGTCCAACGAAATCGTCCAAATTAAAAAACAAGTTGCAGAATCCTCTACTCGTAAGAAACCTTTTCGATTATTCAAAAGGAACCCTTCTTCTACGTCACAACCCCCAAACACCATTTAAAATGCTGAATTGACCAAGAAGCAGAAGAAGATTCGCCAAATGAAGAGGAAGCTAAAATGAAAGAAGAAATTGAACTAAACGGGATGTGGGATTTTATTCTCCCAACTGAAGAAGAAGCACAAGCAATGCCAGTGACTACAAGAAGCAAAAATTCTCTGAACATGTATATCGCAAATCATAAGTAGAAAGTCGCTACTCCCGCAAAGGAGAAAACAACAGCTAAGAAATTTAAGACCAGCCAAAATGATCCTATCCCTCCAGATTCCCCAAATGCCTCAAAAACATTGGTAATCTTTGATGTGGTCGAATACAATATAGTGGATGACATGAAAAAGACTAGAGCTAACATCTTGCTACATGAGCTCACTAAACTCAAATAGCAGCAAAAGATTTTATTAAGAAAATTGAAATCAGTTTCAGTATCTCCTCTGCCATCTATTGTAGTTACTCAAGCTGCCTACAATATGGGAAAACCTCCCTCATCCTCAAACAAGGTAGATCCTTCAGATCTAGTTCTGATTGGTGATAGGTCTATTTCTCATGTTCCACCGTTTGTGCTCACTTATGAAATTTTCAACAAGAAAGTTCACAACTACCTTGTTGATTTAGAAACCTCCTCAAATATAATGCCAAGTGCTGTGTGTACCAAATTGGACATTACACCTAAAAAATCTACAGTGCACATAGTTCAACTAGATAGGACAAAAGTTGAAGTCCTTGGAGAAATAACCTCAGTTTCAATTAGGCTTTCCTTTAATCCAAAAGTTTCCCAAATAATTGATATTCTGGCAGCCGATATCCCTAAATTTTATGGTTTAATTCTCAATAGAGACTGGTCTGAAAAGCTACACAGTTATTTCGCAACTAATTGGTCTCACATGTGGTTTCCACACAATGGTAAGCCTAACCAAATCAAGGTAGACCGACAGAAATTCATGAAATATACGGTTACCGACCTTGAGGGAAGCAATGAACCTGTTTCTTTCACTAATAATATCATTGGAAATTACTCAGCCGAGTCTTCTTTAGGATCCTTTAATGCTTAGAGGTCTCCCTTTTTAGATAACGTTGTAGTCTCTCAAATTGAAAATTTTTCATAAACAGATCCTTCAAATGTCTAAATTTAGTAGGTAAAGTTTCTAATAATTCTCCATTCTGGACCCTCTATTTTGACGGTTCTAAATCAGAGGATGGCGTAGGTGCAGGATGCATTGTGATCAATCCGCTAGGAGAGAAAGCCATGCTGGCTTGCAAACTTGAATTCAAGTGCACAAACAATGTCACTGAATATGAAGCACTAATCCAAGGACTGTATAAATCCATCAGTCTTAATGTCAAATACCTGCAAGTCTATGGTGATTCAGAGATAATTGTCAAACAGGTGAGAAATACAATTCATTATGTCTCTGGGCACCTTAAACACTATCAATATTTAGCTCAAAAATTGACTTCTCATTTTCCTTCTTTCAACATATCTTCAATCCCTAGATTGAAAAACGCGAGTGCTGACTTACTTCCTAATGTGGCATCCAGTCTTATACCCTCAGAATATTTTAGTCTAAACAGATTTTCAATAGAATTAATATGTAGGCTATCAATTCCTAACAACGTAACAAATTGGAGAGTATTCAACAATGACGCAGGTATAGTTAATTTCCTTCCGTCGGAGGGATCGTATGAAGAACATATCATAGATGAACATGAGCATGATCTAGAAATCAAACTTAATCATGATTATAACCCAATCCCAAAGTTTGTGGTTAAAATGGAATATCTTTGTGAACTAAAGGATAGATTTAAGAAAAGTACTAACTCCAAAACTCAAAGTTCTACTTTGAGATTTGAAGTAGTAAACCTAGGGTCAAACGAAAAACCTCAAAATGTCAACCTAGGTCTAGTCCTATCATCTGAAGAAAGAATATCATTCATCAGGTTGTTGAAGACATATAAAGGTGTTTTTGCTTGGGATTATGTAGATCTCAAAACTTATGATGCCTCTATAATTCAATACACCATACCCATTACTTCAAATGAAAAGTCAATTCAACAAAAACTTCGCAAAATTAACGCAAACCTTGAAACTAAAATCAAATCTGAATTGAACAAGCTTCTGAAAGCCAAAATAATCTTCCCTGTTAGACATTCTAAGTGGGTATCAAATATGGTACCTGTATGGAAAAATAATGGAGATATTAGGATTTGTATTGATTTTAGAAACCTAAATCAAGATTTTCCAAAAATATAATTTTCCCTTGCCCACCATGGAACAAATTTTACAATTAGTTGCAGGTTCTGAATTAATGTCCTTTCTAGATGGATTCTCAGGATATATTCAAATACTTGTCCATCCAGATGACATATTAAAAACAACATTCAGGACCAAGTGGGGAACATATGGCTATCAGAAGATGCCTTTCGGACTCATTAATGTGGGTGCCACATTTCAACGTGCTATGGGCATTGCTGTTAGAGGTATAACTATTAAATCGGTGGTTATTTACTTGGATGACATTACAATCTATTCCAAGGATAGGAACAATCATTTAGCTGATTGGAAACGCATTTTCGAAAGATGCAAGAAATACGACATTTCCTTAAATCCCAAGAAATCCTATTTTTCTTTACCAGAAGGCAAACTCCTCGGGTTTATAGTATCCAAGAAAGGAATTTACATTGACCCTGATAGAGTCCAAGAGATTGAAAAAAATCCCCTCCCACAAAACAAGAAAAACATGCAATCATTCCTAAGACAAATAAATTCTGTAAAAAGATTTGTCCCATATTTTTCACAAATTGTTCTACCTCTTCAAGCGATGATAAGAAAAAATGCAGTTTTAAGATGGAATAAAGATGAAAGAGAGTCATTCGAGTTGATTAAAAAAGCTATTATTAATGCTTCCTCCTTAATAACCTTGGACTTTCTCATACCTTTTGTATTATATACTTTCTCATCTGATACATCATATGCAGCAATTTTGACACAACGGAACGATCAAAATATTGAAGCACCTATCTTCTTTTTTAGTTCTAACTTACAAGGTGCCGAATTAAATTATTCAGCTATAGAGAAACAAGCATTTTCTGTTTTTAAAACTCTGAAACATTTCAGACCTTTTCTTCTAAAAACCCATACAAAGATAATTGTACCCTACCCTGGAGTAAGATAATTGTTGTTCCAACAAGAAGTAGGGGAGAAAAGAGTAAGTTGGGTAACTGCACTCCAAGAATATGATGTAGAAATTCGACCAGCTAAAATTGTCAGGGGCCAAGGTGTTTGCAGGATTTTAACATGAGCTTCCTAGTTACTATCAAAAGAAGATCAAGGCAATGAAGTACAAATATCAGAGGTAAGCCTCAATGAGACCTAATCCCAATATGTTGATTCGAACATTTATCTAAAAAATGGATATGCTCCAATGAATCTTAATTATATAAAAAAGCGAGATTTAAGATTGAAATCAAATCAATATGAGGTAGTCAATGATGTATTTCTTAGGAAGAATTATGATTCAGTATTGCTGAAATGCCTAGAGAAACCTGAAGCCAAAAAGGTCATGCAGGAGTTACATGATGGACCAGCTGGAGGACATTTTAGAGGAAATACCATGACCCACAAAATCCTACATGTAGGGTATTATTGGCCAACAGTATTTAAATATGCATATGAATATGCAAGGAAGTGCAAGACTTGTCAAACCACAACCGGAAGAGAAATAAGGCTATCATTCCCTTTACAACCAGTTAACATCCAACTACCATTCGATCAATGGGGATTATACATAATTGGTAAGATTATTTTTAACTCTTCCAAACAACATAGTTACATCCTTATAGCTACTGATTAATTAAGTGAGTAGAAGTTGTCCCGTTAAGGATAGCTAATACAAAAAATATTATAGACTTCATTGATTAGTACATAATTACCAGTTTTGGCTTACCCTGAGCTTTAATGTTTGATAATGCATCTTAATTTTCTGGAAATACAATGGTAGAATTTTCTCTCAAATTAGGTTTCAAGTTGAAATATTCTGCCAATTATTATCCTCAAGGTAATGGATTAGTAGAATCAACAAACAAGAACCACATTAGAATTATCAAAAGGACTATTGATCAAAATGACAAGAATTGGCACAAAGCATTAACTTTTTCTCTATGGGCAGACATGATTACTTGGAAAGCCTCTATTGGTTCTTCTCCTTTTGCTTTGGTTTATGGAAAAGAAGTTGTTCTTCCCACAAACGTAGCAATCCCATCTCTTGCCCTAGTGCAATTTATTAATGAAAACCCTTCATCTTCTCTCCAGGCCAGACAATTTCAAATCCTCAAGCTTGAAGAAGAAAGAGAAAAGGCTAAAGTAACCCACTTCCATCATCAACAATTAGTCAAAGATTCTTTTAATCAACTTCTGCCAGTCATAAAATTTTTGAAGTAGGTGACTTAGTTCTGAAATGGGACAAAGCACACGAGGAAAAGGGTAGACACACCAAATTTCAAATACTATGGCTTGGCCCTTTTCAGATCATTGAAAAAATTGGACAATCAACATTTCTCCTACAAGACTTGTCAAGTAAGAAGGATTCTTTTCCCATCAATGGGCAAATTTTGAAAAAGTACTTCTCCTAGGAGATAGCATCTTCCAATTTTGTAACGTATTTCTTTCTAGGAAAATAATGGTCAAATAGTATTTACTTTTGGCTTTTCAAAATAAAATCTTTGGTAACATTTCTGTTTTTTTCGCTTTTATAAGAAAGTAAGAGTTAAAAGGAATAATTATGACTTTTGAGTACTAAAGTAAACTTGATTTATTTGGAAAAACCTGACCTTGCTTAAAAACATTTATTTTATGAACAAGCTCTTATCTTTATAGAATATGAAGGTTTTGTTATTAGTCCATAAAAAAATCTTTAACCTAGTAAAGATTTGTGTAGATCAGCAGCTTAAAAAACTCTATCATTATCACCCAAAACTCTCAAAAGAGCCAATGATCCACCCCATTTGTTAAAATTTTCCGTTTTCAAAGTGTAATTCTAAAATATAAAAAAACTTAAAAGGTAAAAAGTCTCATTACAAGCTTGTTTACCATGTTCATAGGGAAGTGACTAAACTGGTATTACCAATACTTCATACCAAACAGGGTAATAGCTACTGGTATCCCCGATCATAAGACAAGGGGTCTCATCAAGAGCCAGCTTGTTCAGTTTAGCTACAACTAGTGAATGGCATTGTCATTAGTAGGTTACCATGCCTAGACAGCGTCTTTTAAGAAACCAAAAAGATAAAAATTACATTCAAAAAAGGAAAAAGAGGACAAGGTCCAAGTGACATTCAATCCAAGTGAACATCATTTTGAAATTTGAAAATTTATATAGATGGGATAATGAATCATTGTTGGTTAAAACATAACCATGTTAAGGCTATGAACGCTTGCTGGCAGCAGAGGCTCTATCTATGATAAATGAGTAAACTACAAAAAACTAATCTGCAAAAGGCACCTACTATATTTCTTTAAACTTTATTGCCTTATGAAAATGTTTATACTTCTATCATTACAAGAGTAAAGTAATTAAGTAAATAAGATGAGCAATTAATCATGATTCTAGAGGCATGTTGTTCACTTTATAACTCATGTAATCATTATTCTTATAACCCTAAATACTTTGAAAAGTTTTTAGAAATTTCAGAAAACTACTCAGAGATAACTAGTTCTCCCAAGTGAATCGCCAATCGTTGTACTACGAAACAACCCCCCATTTATAACAAACAATAGCTAGGCTTAGAATTTTAAATGGGGGCCCTTTTAAAATTTTTAGGCTTAGGATAATAAAACCCTAAATCTAAGAAAATTTCTAGCAAAACCTTGCAAAACTAACTAAGGATGAAATCCATATCGCAAAACACAAATCACACTTTTCCACATGACCATGTTAAAAAACCTTTACAAAAGTGCGATATGCGATTAAGTCTCCCACTGCAATAACATCACCTGGCCATTTTACTATCGCATTTCGCACTTCGCATAGTTCGCAAAAACTTGGCCATGCAATTAGAAAACCCACAAATGATTTGCGAAATGCGATATTGCGATCTCGCAATCGCATTTTGCTTAACTCATCTGGTAATGCTATATTGTATCATGTTTAAGATCACAATGTGTGATTAAGTCCGGTAAAACATGTGGAATGATTACGTTTTAAATTCTAAAACAAACAAGTTGACAGGTTATTAAATAGTTAGCGGCTCGAGGAAGGATAATCATTTTCCTGGTTATGGGTAGTTATAATCGAGTATCTCATTAAAACCTTTCTCATGATCCAAAGTCATTTCATAAAAGTTTTCAATCTTAATTGCTAGATAGTGTCTGCACTGATATGTCGTGTCTATCTTAGGAATGTAACAAAAGACATGTCCCTTAGAAAGGTGATGCAAAAACAGAGCAAACAGACCATTGTTGAAGTTGAGTTTATAGAGATGGCTCCTATCTTTGCTGATATAGTTTGCGATACTGCCAGAGGTGCAATGGCTTGGGAAGTAATTTACAATAGGTTGGAGGACGAGCATCCTAAAATCATTGTTACGAAAGAAACAACTGATTCCAAAAGGCCTTTAGAACTCCAATGTAGAGATGCTCCATGTTCATTCCTTCATAGGATAGGAACAAGGGCTAAAATCCTCCCCTATACAGATATGATCAGGTGGATGATTGAAAACCTTATAATTGAAGATACGTAGTTCAAGATTCAAAGATGGATCTCATTGGGTCATTCAGAGATGAGGATCTGAAGAAGATGTACCACATACCTGATCGCTAGGATATCTACAACAGTACATTTGTGGCTAACTTCGCAAAGAAGAATCCAAACCCCTTCAAGCTAATTCAGGGTTGGAGAGTGTTGGACAACAAATTTGAGTATGGAAAACTAGGTATGTATGCTATAGCCTCTTTGGAAATCCCCTAACTATTCAGCAGCCATGTTATGTAGATTGTATGGGATACCCAATAATACTAAGTTTTCAATTGAATGGATTCCTCTTATTGATGCCTGTGTTAATTCCCATATCATGAATTGGAATTCCATCCTATCTAACAACCTAGCCACCACCATTAACGAATATCGACAGAAGAAAGCCTCCTTCTCAGATAACCTCCCTCCCTTCTATGTTAGTGCCCGCATTATGGATGCTATTTGTTTTTGCACAACATTTCCAACCATAGGTTGGAAATGGACCTTACAAGATCCTTACCCCATCCATCTCAATCATAAACAAATATTGGAGTCACATTACATACCTCACTTCTATAGGAGATTCCATTTTGTTGTGTTACCCCTACATCAATTGATTTTTAATAAAAAAGCCCCTAGGTTTTCCCAAGAAGCTGCATCAAACCTTCTACTGTTGGCAAGTATTTTATTGAAGAGTGGTTCTACTATATTAGGGTTTTTGGTGGCACAACTAATCCACATGTCCTTCTTCTATATGTTTCTGATAAGTTATTAACAAGAGATAATTCCTATCAAACTCTAGGAAAGGGCCTGAATAAAGTTCTAAAAGATGGTAAGAAGTCATTATAGCCCATTTTCCCTGTCAAATAGAGTTCTTTTGCTTTAGCCAATTTTGTTCATGCCACTAAGGAATCAACACATATGGAATCCCTCAGGATTCATACATTGCCTAAAAGGCAATTTGATCCAAACAAAGTGGCATACAATGTCACTACTAGAGTTAAACTCAAGCCATACAATCATGATGATAATCATTTTGAGGATTTGTTATAGTCAGCCATATCCTTCGAACAAGCATTCGAATGGGCAAAAGAGAATCTGAAACCTAAAGATTTTCAAAGATTTCGGGAATTCAGAGATGAGAGGCTTTGGGTGATCCCAATGCATCTATTAAAACCCGAGGATAAGACTACTCCAAGTGTCGTTGTTGAGAGTGGAGGCCCTAGCTCTCAAATAGACTCTCAGATAAACACTGAGAAGACACCATACATAGCGAAGTCCCAAGATGTCGACAATGCAACTGAGTCCAACATGAAGTCACCTGAGAAGTAAGTGATAATCACCCTAGCTACAGAAATCAGTTCAGAAACTAAAGGAAATAGTTTGGACCAGGAGTGGGATCAGTTTAATCAAAAATTACAAGGCACTGCCAAAGCCTCAAATGCCCAAGAAATAGAGGAATTCAAAACTCCTCCGCATGTTCAAAAGGATACAGAGCCAAAGTTTGCCGACAAAGAATCTACACCTATGGAGGAATAAGCAACAATGTCCTAGCATACTGAAATTATCCCTGCTCTACCCACATCAGAGATTGTTCTCAAAGTGACTGAAATACCTCCACTTGATGTGTTTTATAGCCCTCTCTACAAGGTTGTAGTTAGAAGACAGAGCAAAAGGAGAAGGGTAGGTGCACCTAGATTCCCACCTGGAAATGAGCCCATGGACATGGTCGGGAAGGACATTCCTTTCACTCCGGCCAAGAACTTGACTACACTATCACAGTTCATGGGAGCATATGCACCGACCACTATGGACAAGGCTACTGAGCTCTCTACTTTGCTAAGGGAGAAAGAGGAGAGAATTGCACAGCTCGAACAAGAGCTTGAGGCAGAGAAAGCAAGCGCAAACAAGCAAGCAGTCGAGCAACTAAAACAATTGCAGCAAGACATGGAGGTATTGAAAACTAGCCATGAGGCTGATATATTGGCTAAAAACATGCAACTCCAGGAAATGCAGTAGTCCATGGAAAGATACAAGGATGTTCCCACTACTGAGGAGTTCATCAAATAGGCCTTGGAATTATATTCCCTTCTGGTGAGACAACAAGAGTATTTCTGCCAAAATATGTCGCATATTACTCCCTATCTGACTACTAGCGACCAGCTGACAGACAAGGCAATCGACCAGAGAATGGAGTTCAATGATTTAAACACTAGAATCTCTGAGTTCATTGAGTGGAAGGAAACAAAAGATGGATAGAAGGCCAATCTACCCCAGATTGAAGAAACTCATAAAGACATTCTCTTCACATATTGGGATGCCAGAATCAAACAGGCTGAACTAGCAGTTGCAAGGGTAGTGGGAGTATCAAATAACATCATCAAAGTAGTGAACCACATCCTGTTCGCCACCAATCTCATCAAGGAAGGCAATAAGAAATTCCAGATTTAACTGCTCTTTATAAATACTGGCAAGAGAAGGCAAGAATTCAGAGAGAGGCAATTGCAAAATTGACCACGACCAACTGGGAGTCGTATTGGTAGTATTTGGTTAATCCACATAACCATATTATGAATCTCAATTGTTCCCTTCACACAACTTAAAGGATGTTTCCACCGCTCACTGATGCGATTTTCACCGGACAGCTCAGGACTCATTTTGGGCCACCTCCTCAAATTCAACCGATGACCGATATTTGTGACTTAAAGGACAAGCTGGTAGACAACAAGTCATCCTCTTAGTTCCGTTTATTTAGCCTCTGTTTATTTTTGGAGTTAGTTACCTAGTTAGGAGGAAGGTTGTTTGAAACCTCATCACATTTTGTATAATCCATTTTTACACTTTTAGTTAGAGTAGTATTTATACCCTTCTCATGAATTTAGAGAAGGGTCCAGAATTTTATAAAAAACATTTGCAAAGAATGCACTATTGTAAGTTTGTGAATTCTTTGGTGAAATGATCGAACATGATCATTTCTTTTAGATATCAGACTACTTTCCTTTGTTGATGCACTTTTATATTCCTGGGAGACAATTTGATTTGAAGAAAGAAGTTGGTCTATGTCATTGGTCAAATGAGCAGGACTTAAAATATATGGTACTATTATCGTGTATGATTGATTCTATTTACATTTAGTTAGTGGCAAAACTTTGATTTCCTGGATTATATGTGAGATTTATTGTTTCTATTAAGCGTCAATTGCACTTTTGTATGATGCCTAACTGAAGTCATGATTTTCATATATAACTTATCATATATGCGATATATTTTATTAATTCCTTTGACTAACTATTTAGTCAAAGGAATTATCTTTTACGTTATCATCTCTATTTAGTTGTGTTCAATCTTTATTATCACATTTTAAATATATATCCTTGTAGATCACATTTCACACAAGAACACCCGGGTTTATATTAGAATAAGTTAGTTAGAGGAATTGCATTGTAGAATAGATCACTTAGATTATCATTATTTTATTGCAAAGCACTCATAAACCACCCACTCTCATCTTAAAACCCACACTGGGAAACTGGTCCCATTATCCCCAGTTAGAGCCACCACTTTAAACGGAAAAGGAGTTGACTTAAGGTCCGGATCGGGTGGTTATCCCCCATGTTTCGACAGTAGAATTTTGAGGCTGCAACAGCGTGGAAGAAGTAGAATATTTGGGACACATTGTGGGTCATGAAGGAGTGAGGTTTGATCCAGAAAATATTCAAGAAATGCAAGATTGGCCCCAGCCAAAAAAATTGAAGATTTTGAGGGGATTCTTGGGTCTCACTAGCTACTATCATAAATTTGTCCGCAATTATGGATGCATTGTCAGACCCATCACTAATCTTCTTAAGAAACAATCATTTCTCTCGACTGATTTAGCTCAGCAGGCCTTCTTCGCTCTCAAATTGACCATGTGCTCCACTCCAGTATTGGCCTTACCCGACTTCACCAAATGTTTTGTGATTGAATGTGATGCTTCAAGTACAGTATTGTCATCATATTAATGTAGGAAGGTAGACCATTGGCTTTCCCTAGTCAACAATTCAGTGGAAAACATCTGGGTCAATATGATTATGAGAAAGAAATGATGGTTGTCTTACATGAAGTAGACACCTAGCGACCATACTTATTGGGGCGACATTTCCAAATTCGCATGAACCATGATAGCATAAAATATTTTCTAGAGCAACTTCTATCATCGCCACAACAAAATAAATGGTTTTCCGAAATGCTGGGATATGATTACGAGATAATCTATAAGAAGGATCGTGACAATGTAGTGGTTAATGCCTTATCATGCCAATTTGAGGATGAGAGCACCCTTCTATCACTCTCTCTACCCATACCATATTGGATTGAAGAGGCCCACAATGAATGGTTCGCCCACCCTTCTCTATCCCACCTCATTAATAACTTAATAAAAGATCCTAATTCCTCAATAGACTACTCTTGGAAGGATTAGATTCTTCGCTATAAGGATTAAGTAGTGTTATCCCCGGCCTCCACCCTCAAAACCCGCATCTTGGACGAGTTGCACTCATCTCTAAATGCAGGAAATTCAAGATTTCAAAAGACTTATGCATGAGCACGTCATTATTTCTTTTGGACGAGGATGAAAAATGAGATTCTTACTTTTGTATTTGAATGTGATGTGTGCCAACCCAATAAATGGAAAACAACCAAGTTATAGGTAACCTTACAACCATTGTCATGTCCTTCTTCTATCTTGATAGATGTTTCCATGAATTTATCACTGGTCTCCACAAGTCAGGAAACAAATCCTTCATCATGGTGGTTGTTGATAGGCTTTCCAAATATACTCATTTTTGCGCTCCACCACACCCATTTATCCCAACTTTGGTGGCTCAAGTTTTCTTGGACCAGGTTTTCAAACTACATGGAATTCTTACTTCCATTATGTCTGATCAATACCACACTTTCACCACCAAATTTTGGCAAGAACTTTTCAAGCTACAGGGCACGCAACTCTAACAAAGTACCACCTATCATCCCCAGACCAATGGTCAAACATAAGTGGTTAATAAATGTTTGGAGACCTATTTGAGGTGCTTCACTTTAGACAAGAAACATCAATGGGTACAGTGGCTACCTTTAGCTGAATGGTGGTATAATACTAACTATCATGAAACCACCAAGATGACGCCATATGAGGCAGTGTATGGCCAACTCCCATCCTCACCAGTTTCTTATATCCTTGGATGTTCTAAAGTACATGCAGTTGATCAGCTCCTACAGAACCATGTCACCATGATTGATCATCACACTCAGAACAGAATGAAACAACGAACTGACCAAGATCATTCCGAGTGCTCATTTCAAGAAGGGGATTAGGTATTCTTGTGACTCTAACCATATAAGAAAACATCTCTCAAAGAAAATGGATGCTAGGAACTAGCACCACAATTCTATGGGCCTTATCAAATACTTCAATGCATAGGAGAAATCGCTTACAAACTAGCCTTACCACCTACTTCAAAAATCCATCAGGTCTTCCATGTATCATGCCTCAAGAAAGTGGTGGGGAACAATTGCAGGGTTCAAATAAGTCAACCCAAATTGGATGAGGAAGGTTCACTTTGGTTTCGACCAGAACAGGTCCTCAATACTTGCGAAAGACATCTCTGCAGTCACACAATCAAGGAATTCCTCAACAAATGGAAAGACACCTCTCGAGAAGATGAGACCTAGGAATCAACCACCATTCTTCAGTAGTTTCCAGAGCTTCAGCCTTGAGGACAAGACTTCTTTTGATGAGGGAGGGTATGTTAGGGTCCAAACCTAACCCCTTTATTTATGTAATAAGCCCAAGGTGTTGAGTTAGATTCATAGTTAGTTAAAGAGTTAATAACACTAGCATTAATAATAATTGGAAGTGGTTGACCCACATTATAGAAAAGGGACCACAATTAGTTATAAATGGGCCATAGTTAATAAATAAAGTGGTTAATCTGTGTTATGCAAGGGACCACTAGTACTTAGGGTTCCATCATCAAGAATACTTATTTACAATTATAAATAATTTAATCGAATAGATCCATAGGATGAAAATTAGAATATAAACATTGGCTTACTCCGACAATATCAACGAGGAGAAAATAAAGCTTTAAAAGTGATCAATCGAGGAATAAGGTGCACTAGAAAATCATAAATTATGAACTACAATACTTTCTCAAAAACTCAATGGATGTATGCCAATATTACTCCTTGCTTGGACAAGAGCTATAGCATTCAACATACAAGCAACTAATATATATATATATATATATATATATATATATATAGAATATATATATATATATGAAAAATTGCACTTTTATATAGGCCACATAATTGGAAATCTTCCCAAAAAGAATGAAACATATGCATTAAATTTTCATGGATGAAATTAGCATTATAGGTCTTGATTTTTTTTTGTAAATTGAGAGTTGCTTGTGTGGGTCTTTCTCATAAAATATCAGTTTCATATTTAGTTTTTGCACTATGATTTTCATGGGAGACCTAAGTCATCTACCACCTACTATGGAAAAACTATCATAATTAGATGAAACATAAAGTGAGAATTTATAGACAACATTCATCATTGTTGTAAACTTGTAAATAATATACCAGCAAGGTAATGACACAAGTCATTTTCGCTTCCACCAAGTGTTAAAAAACATTAAGAATGCAAATATAGGAGCTCTTTGAGAATATAAAAAATACATTCTTTTAAAGAATAAAACAAAATTTCTAAAATAATCAATATACATATTTGCAATGAATACATAATATTCTAATGTTTAATGGATAAAATATCAATCTAACAAAATACCATTTAGTATCTTAGTTATAAATATCCAAAACATCATAATGATCATCAATTACAATATTAAATGTGTAAAACTACCAATAATATTTTCATACAAATTATAAATCAATGTAAAATTAATAATTAACTAATTAATATATATAGATAGATATAACACCCTCCCAATTTACCACTTATGGAATTTTCATAATTATATTAAACTTCTCTAAAATAAAAATAAAAAAAGCATATAAATTATATCACGTTAATAAGAAACAAATGCCCCCACCATCGATTATAGAAAAATGTAAAAACCCTATATAATTTCCACTAATTAATAATATATTCAACAACAACGAAATGTGATGATAACAAATTTTTATAAAACGAAATGATATACTTACAGGGCATTTTGGCAATCATCATCCAAACCATGAGATGTACTTACTTGGCATTTTAGCACTCGTTCAAACAATTTAGAGAGTTGTTCTAAAACAAAACTATGCTTTTACTCAACACTATTAGATACTTACTACTGTCAAGTACCAGGAAAGTATCATATTCAATAATTATTACTATCCGTCTACTATCCATCCCCAGGAAATTTTCTAATGGGAAAGGTGGATATTCCCTTTTTCCTTATCGAAGGCAGATGGCACACTGTAATCTATTTGAATTCGATGCTCAGGGAATGCATTATTCATACACTGTAATCTAAAATCATTTTCTTCCACAAATATGAAACAGTTTGGTACGTCACCTGTTCACGGCCTTTCTACCCATTTTCAAAACCCTTCATGGATCTGAGCGACCAGCTGCTCCAGCGATGCTTCAACCTCTCGAAGGGTCGGTCGTTCATGGGGAGCCCCTTTGCTACACATCACACCTATGTTCGCCAACCACACAGCAATCCCATGTCCCATAATCCCATTATGTGATTCCTCTTCTTGGTCGCCTTCTTCCTTCGTAATCTCCTCCACCAAATTTCCGTCAATCACCTCCAGCAATCTGTCGGGGAATGCATCGCCAACCCAACTCTGCAATGTCGAACCTGATTTCCCTTCTTCTGAAAACAGTGGGTCTGTGGGCTTCTTTCCCGTGATCGTTTCCAACACCAAGATGCCATAGCTGTATACGTCCCCTTTCATGGACGGGCGCCCTCCTATACCATATTCTGCAGTCAATTTATATATAACACTTTTATTAGTGACTCATATATATCTGGTATACAATATGGATCAATCAATCAAGTGTATCAGTGTTTACCTGGTGCAATGTAACCAACAGATCCTATCACAAGACTTGAGGTGTCCACTGAGGTTGCTGCTGTTGAATCGTCCTGCCCTTCTGCAGATATCATGAGGCATGAAATACCGAAATCTCCAACATGGGCCGTCATCGTCCCATCCAATAAAACGTTGGAAGGTTTTAGATCGCTATGGACAATAGCGGGAGAGCAGTTATGGTGAAGATATGCCATTCCATGAGCCACGTCCTTGAGAATGCTCAGCCGTCTTTTTAGACTCAACCTGCAATTATTTTCCCTACAATACAAATGCTTATCCAGGCTTCCCTGTGACATGAACTCCATAATCAAAGATTTGACGTGAAAACTTGAGCATACGCCCACCATTCTCACCAGATTCCGATGTCGGACTCTGCCCAACGTCTTGCATTCTTTTATAAGTCTCTTGTATGCACCTCCAGATGTGGCCGAGTGTATAACTTTGACTGCAACGATTGTGCCATTGTCTATTACGCCCTTATACACTGACCCATGGCCGCCACGTCCCACTAGGTTATCCGGGCTGAAACCATTAGTTGCTATCTTAACCTCTTCCTCACTCATAATCTTCGTCTCGCGGAGTTGGCTCCTGAGCATCGTCCCTAATCTCGTTGAAATAGTTTCCAATAATGCAGGCTTTCTATTACGAAAACATATCACAGCTATTAAGAGTAGACAAGATACACATAGCAATGTTAAGCCAACCGAAGTGCCCACGATAATTATCCTTCTCTTGGAGTCATGATGGAGTTTACAAGGGGGTATCTTTATCCATCTGCCACAGAGTGCAGCGTTTCCTAAGAATGATGTAAAATTCAGCTTTCTGAAAGCTCCAGAGGATGGTATTTCTCCTGCCAACTTATTGTATGACAAGTTCAAGTGCCTAAGCTTCCCCAATTTCTCTATGGAGGTAGGCAGGGGGCCAGAAAGCTGATTGAAAGAGAGATCCATATCTTGAAGGTCTGCAAGTTGACCGATTAATGTCGGAATCGTGCCTTCCAATAAATTGTGAGAAAAATTCAGGTATCCAACTCCAGCACAATTCACTAACTGGCCGGGTATGCTCCCCGTAAAATTATTGGCAGAGAGATCAATTGCTTGAACCATTTGCATTCCTCCCAGTTCGGCAGGCAGCTTTCCTGTGAGTGCATTATGTGAGACATTAATGTAGAACTGTAGGTTATGAAGGTTAGCCACTTTCGGTGGCATCACGCCGCTTAGCTGGTTGTGACTGAGGTCGAGAAGCTCGAGACTGGAACAACCCCCAATACTGTCCGGTATTTTACCACTGAATTTGTTGTAGCTGAGATCTAATCTTCTTAGCTGCCGCAAACTTGCGAAAACGTCATGAATTTCTCCAGTAAAATCGTTTCTGGAGAGGTATAGTTCAAACAGAGCTTTCAATTGACTGAATTGATAGGGAATATTACCTTCCAAGTTGTTCCCGGATAGATGTAGCTGCTGAAGAGTAGACATGCCTCCTAGTGCAGAAGGAATTTCTCCAGAGAGCAAATTGTCTTCTAGACTTAACTGAAGCAAACCGGTGAGATTGCTAATCTCGTGGGGTATCTTACCAGTGAAACGATTCTCACCCAAAGTGAGAAAACGCAATTGAGAAAACCGGCCTATGCTTCCAGGCAAGTCGCCCTTAAGATCATTCTTCTGAAGAGTGAGTATTTGCAGATTGGTGCAGTTTGCGAGCGTTTCAAATATGGGAATATTTTCCGCACTAACCAAGTGATTATCCTCAAGAAAGAGATTCCTTAGAAGCCGAAGCTTACCAAATTCCTGAGGTATGCCTCCTGTGAAGAAATTGTGAGAGAATGACAGCCGTAAAAGCTGAGAACAATTTCCTAAAGATCTCGGAATAGTACCGTTTAATCCGTCTCCCCAGACCAGTAGGGCCTTCAAATTTGTGAGTCTTGTGCCTATCTCCGACGGGATTTCTCCACTGAGATTGTTCGCACACAAATCTATTATGCGTAACTCCGTGCAATTAAGCAGTGAATGTGGGATTCCCCCATTGAGTTGGTTTTCCTGAAGAGACAGGTTTTGTAGTCTAGCCAGCAAGCCAAGCTGAGAGGGGATAGGGCCACTGAGGAAGTTATTTCCCAGATCCAGAGTCTCCAGCGCAGAACAATTTCCAAAGGATTCGGGCACCTTTCCTGTCAATCTGTTCCCGTACAGAGAAATGGTCTCTAAATTGGAGAGCTTGGTTCCTATCTCCCACGGGATTTCACCAGCAAGTCTGTTGCCCCTTAAGTATAAGAAGCGCAAGTCCGTACAATTAAGCAGAGAAGGTGGGATTCCTCCACTGAGCTGGTTTTCTCGAAGAGAGAGAGTATTAATTCTAGTGAGCAAGCCAATCTGAGAGGGGATAGTTCCAGAAAGGAAGTTATCTCCTAGATCCAGAATCTCCAGTGCAGAACTATTCGCCAAGGATTCAGGCACTTGTCCTGTCAATCTGTTCCCGTACAGTGAAAGACTGCGCAGGTTTTGTAATTGGCCGAGACCACTTGGAATACTCCCTGTCAAATAATTGGAGGACAGATTAAGCAGCCTGAGAGCAGTGCAATCTTTCAAACCCTCTGGAATGGCCAAATTCAAGTCATTCTTATTAAGTAACAGACGCTTTAAGCGACCCAACTTGCCCAATTCGTTGGGGATTGCACCAGAGAAACTGTTATAAGCGAGATTCAACACGCCAAGAAACGAGACATTACCCAAATGTGGAGGTATAGTCCCTTGAAGGCTCATGTTGTATAGATTTAGCCCAGAAACGCGCAGTTTCAGAAGGTGGCAGGTGACACCAGTCCAATTGCAAACATGATTGGCACCATCCCAGTTCGAAACGGCCTGGGAAGGATCATGTGTGACAGAGCTTTTGAATGCTTGCAGGGCTTCTATATCGACCTGTATTCCTTCCCGACTTTTCTCATGATGATCAATCAGATGGCCATTTGCACAAACAAAGATGAGCATTAGCATGCTGCTGAGGATGAAATCCCTGGAAGTTGCCATCGGCTCTTCAGATCGGAGATCGATAGAATTAAGGAATTAGATTTAATTTCTCTCGCTTGGGGATTTATCCGCGTCTTGCTCAATGATAATCGTGTCTGTGGCGCGTAATGATATTCAATAGATTTGATAATCGTGTCTGTGGCGCGTAATTTTCGTGGATTTTCCGTTTTGGTTGACTCAATCAATTTGGGTGACTCATGGCGTCCAGCTCAACTAGCAGATGGTGTTATCTTTGATCAAATGACCAACTAATGGTCATTAGAGTTTTGAAAAGAAATTAATGATGTGGTGTTATCTTTCATCAAATGATCAACTAATGGTCGTTTGAGTTTTAAAAAGAAAAGAAATTAAAATGTTAAAATATGCCTTTTCATTTCTTTTTTATATTATATATATATATTATTATATAATAAATATAGTTTATTATTAATATTTTCTAAAAGGTACATATAATATTATATTAAAGTATTGATAAATTAAAATATTTATATATATTGAATAAAAACACTATAATGGAATAGAATTTATTAATCTTTTCACTAAAGTAAAATATAGAAAAACCAATTGCAAATACTTTTTTATTTCTATATAAAGTATCTAAAAATTATTTAATTTAATATAGACATGAAATATTTTACCTAATGGTTGAAAGTTGAAAAAAAAAATGATACAGAATATATTTTGTTTAATATCACATGTAAATGAAAAGAGAGTGAATTACACATACAGCATTAGTAATAATATTATTGAAAAAAATTACATTTTTCATTGTAGTAAAAAGTAAATTTTATTTTTTTACTCATTACATTTCTTCCTTATATATCTATATAAAGTTATATAAGATTAAAGTGTAAATTGAAATATTGTAATTATGACCAATATTAATTTCTTTTGTTATTACTATTTTTAATTTGTTAATTTAAATTATTAGTTTACTATTTATAAGTGTAGCGTTCCCTTAAAACAACTATCTCATACTTAATTGTTGATGGCCTCATATAAAAATATAAATTAATAGGAAAATTAACATACCAATTTTTAATATAGAAAAAGTCCATCAACATAGATAATAAAAAACTTAAAATTATACCCCACATATATTCTCCATAAAGAAACATTTGGACCTATGCATTTACTTTACTAGTAACCTTCTCCTGACATATTGCCAAATAACCAATCTACTAAGTAATTTGGAGAAGTAAACATTATCTGCATTGCAAAATTGAGGTTACTATTGAGTTTGTAGTATCTTCAATGTAGATTGTGATTAGAGTAGAACCTCATTATCATGTAATTGGTGGAGATTTTTTTTTACAATGGATTACATTGTTTTAATTATAAAAGAAATAAGAGTTTAATATCAAATTAGTTTGGGATGGCTTACTATTTATTTATTTTTACTATAAATAAATGTTTCTTAACATTTTAACTTTTTACCTATAGATGTGTTTTTATTTTAGTATAGTAATTTGGGATTCCATTTTATATTTTGTTTACATTACTTTTAGCTACAATAATCAACAATATGGTTTAATTTTGTAATTTTTTATCTCTATGATCATTATTCTATGTTCATTTCACCTTGTGAATGTATAGAGAGTAATCTAGCAATCTTTATTTACAATAGCCTTCATTTATCTAAGTAATAATACCAATACCATTTTGACTTTTAGAAAATCATAAGAAGAGATAAGAATAGTAGCCATTCCTTCAATATGTTGAATGGACCAGAGGTATTTTCTAACCAACAACTCATAGTTGGTTACTTAATTTGCTATAATATCATAAGTTATGGCATTTAGGACTTTATAATACTTCTTTTCTTAAGTGGATTATATATCTATACTTTTGTACATACCATACACATCAACTTTGAAGTTCATGTGACAACTTAGTTGATAATTGAAGTGAGATATGAAGTTTAGAACTTTGTAGTTGAATTTTTGTATCCCAACATTTTTTGGTGCCATTGCCAAGGAGGATGCTAAAAAACATCTCGATATAATTTACGATATTGGAGAACATAAAATTAAAAAAAAATCAACATTCTACAAGGAATACCACAATAAAAGTAACATTTTCTTTGATAATACTTCTATCCCACCCTTCCTCGCTAACTCACTTGGCAAGTGTTATGAAGTGTTATGTAAACTATAATGCCTTTATTGAAATCCCCTAACTATCGAACTTGTGTGTCATCCTAGTGGTGGGGTCGTTACACCTAAATGTTAAAGTGGTAGTGATTGGAATCAATCCCATGTCACACGAGTATGAGCATGACCCAGTGGTCAATTCCAATAGTAACTAAAAATATATTAAATAAATAATAATAGTATATGCATTAACATGGGGATAATATAGGAACCTTCTACTAGAAACTTATATTTTTGGTGTAGGCCAAGAAGACACTAGTAGCCACTAGGGATGATCATATTAAAAAACAACTAAGCAGAACGAGAAGAATTCTGAACTAGAAAAGATGCAATGGACATTCAATAGATTACTAGAGACATTTTAATGAGTTAGACATTCAAGACTCAAATATTATTGTCTTTGAGTTGAAGTTCTCTATAGAATTTATGGCTATATTAGTATAGATCCATCTTAACTTTGAATCTACCAAGCACTGAGAAGGATCAAATCTCTCTAGGTGCAAACCTTTTTCTGAATGCAAAATTTGAAGAAATTTTTGCACCTTATGAGATTTGATCCCTCTTGATGCTTGGTAGATCTAGAGTTAAGTTGGACCTATGTCAATTCTCTATAATACTATTTATATGATAGAGAGAGAGAGAGAGAGAGAGAGAGAGAGAGATTTTCTATATATATTCTCTAATCTAGATCTCCAACCCAATCAACATCAACAAAGTCTCGTATGTCCAACACTCTATCTAATCATGGTCTTCCTTAGTAGCACAAACCATAATCACTAGTGCCACATAGATACCTCAAAACCTACTTTACTTTTGTCCAATGTTGATTCCTTGGTTTTGAGATAAACCTACTTAGTACTCCCACTATACGTGAAATGTTCAATATGGTACATATCATTTCATACATCAAACTACCATCTACACTTGCATATGGAACATGGGACATGTCCTCTTCCTTTTTCATATTTCTTAGGACGTTATTTTATAGATAGCTTTACACCTACAAGAATAAGAACCTTTAACAATTTATTATTCTGCATATTAAACCTATGCAATATTGTCTCAACATACTTCCTCTGGTTTAACCAAGGATTCCTCTTTCCCTGATCTTGTTTAATTTCCATGCCCAAAATAAAGTTTGTAGCACCAAATCCTTCATATCAAATTTAGAGGACAATTGAGTTTTGACATCTTTGATAATTTCTCTGTCATTTCCAATCAACATCATATCATCAACATAAAAGACCGAATATATAGCATGATCACCAATTAATTCAAAATACATGCAATGATTTGCTTTGCCCCTTGTGAAGTGAAAGTCCTTTTTTGGGTCTATGCATTTACTTTACTAGTAACCGTTTCCACAAACAGGTGGCATATTGACAAATAATCAATCTACTAAGTAATTTGGGAAAGGAAACATCATCTTCATTGCAAAGTTGAGGTAATCATTTTGTAGTATCTTCATTATGGATTGTGATTAGAGTAGAATATCATTATCATGTAATTGATGGAGTTTTTTTCAGTGTATTACAATGTTAAAGTGCCATAAAATTAACAAGGGTTTAATATCAAATTAGTTTGGGATTTTTTACTATTTTAACTTTTTAACTATAAGTACCACATTTAACTATAAGTATTACATTGAAATTTTTTAATGTAGGAACTATGGCACTAACGTTCAATAAAAAAATACATGCCAAGAAAAACATGCTATTTTTTTTTATCTGGGAACACTAATGAACCCCATGTTTGTTATATGTTGCTCAACCTTTCCAAATGCATTTTTGTTATAATCACTACATATTAACCTCAAATATCTAGGAGATTTTGAAACTATTACTTGAATGACCAATTTAGATATTATTTGACATATGATATTTACATAATGTGATTGACTTAATTTTAAGAGGAATATGATGAATGCATGTTTTAACTTATTATATCAATTGTGTTGATTGGAATATTATGCACTAACATTGATATGAAACATAAGGTTGTTGTAAAATTATATTTATGTATCTTGGCATTACTTCCAAGTATTTCACATAATGAAGAGACTTGATCCTCATATGACTACTTCACTTCTAAAACTACAATGCATTCTAATTAAGAATTAACCAATTGTTTTATCCAATTTTTGTTTAGTTAGGTTATCTGTGTTTTTAGTTTAGTATAGTGAACTCCATTTCCATTTTATATTTTATTTACATTAATTTTAACTACAATAATGAATAATATGGTTGTGAGTTTTGTAATTATTTATCACTATGATCATTGTTGCTATGTTCATTGTTGGAAGCTAGATCACTACTGAGAGGGTGGGATGAATAAATAGTGAAAGCACTTGTAACTTTTTCTACAAATTATTATTCTTTAAACCATGTGTAAACGTAAGCACATAAAAAAATATCATAACAACAAACATAAACATGAATGCATGATATCCATTCAACACATGGGACACAAGTATATATGGTGGAAAATCCTATCTGGGGAAAAAACCACTCGATGATGTCATGCTTCTCATAGACTTATTATGCTAAGAAAATTATTTACATAGAGATTTAGCTAGATACTGTCAAATGGAGATTTCTTTCTCATGTGGATCTATGGACTACTTCCACTGAAAGCCAAAAAAACCAACAACCCTTGCCTGCTTACTCCTAAATTATCAACAAATTTATAGAAATTTATAGACTCCTATCAGTTGGAAGCCACCACAACCAACGAGCCTCGCCAGTTTCTCCCAAACTATCCAACTACCATTGGATTGAGAAAATGGCTCACTTACATTGATTTCACCAGGGTTTTTGAGTCAAATTATAGACTTATAATTTGACAACATAAATCATCAACCCAGGGTAGGTAAGCTTGTGAGATGTTGCACAAAATATATGCAGGCTTAATACCTTGAGTGCTTACTAACCTAACCAGTCAACCATACACAGGAATAATGCCTCTTTTAGGCATCAACATTTAGTAGAAAAAGGTTATGGAGTGCATTGAAACATCCCTCTACAACTCTTATTATTGCTGATGTTGATTAGAAAAGATAAGAAATAAAACTTACAACAATTAAACAAATAATTTATCAATGTAATTCAAATCTGGATTAAATGGAATCTACACATTAACATGAATCTTAATCATTCAATCATTTGTTGCTGATATATCAGGAATAGTACATTAGCTTTGTAAACAAGTTATTACTGCATAAAAAAATTAAAACACACACACACACACACTATACTAAGGGAGTTGTGAGCAGAGGGGGCCCTCCCTCACTCACAACCCTTCTAAAATTAGAAGAGTTTGCTCAGTAAAATTGATAGAACATAATATTATATTAGTCTGGAAATGTTACAGTCGAGTAAAAGCTGATATATTTTATCAGTGAAGCCAACCTAACAACCCCTTACAATATAAAATAGAGTCAAATTTATACAAGTTCAAAATCCCATATGTGACTCGAAATAAGGAAAACTACTAACATGAGCTATTAGCTAATAGTACTAGTACAAAGAGTCAAAATTAGCTATACTGAGTCTAATCCATGACTGAAAGCATGGATTAGATGAAATTTGTTACATAGCTAGAGTTTTCCTTCATAAGGCCAATGAGAAGAGGTCTGCAAATATGGGTAGTTTTGATGGCAGATTTGAAACAACCAATAGGAGAACATCCATGTATGATGAATTCCCCACAAAATCCATGTTCTCATTTGATCTAAAAATAAGTGGAACATAGAAAACCGTCGATTTCGTTGCAGGAAATCTGGGTGGTTGCAGGAAATCCGTGTCTGTAGGAATTTCGGAGCGTCTACAAGAAATATGATCACACGAGCTAACTGCAGGAAATTGCGAGATTGTTTCGAACCAAAAGAAATCTACATAAGAACTCTAGTTTAGTTGGCATGATAATTCAATAAGGATACAACTAGCTTAAGGAATGCTTAATATTAAGGTAAAAGAAACCTTTTTATGTTAATTTGCATACCTCAAGCATATAGCACCCTTTTGGCCAAGACCTAGATGATATAACCAAAATAATCATAATAGGGGTCAAGGATAGTTCAAAATGGGAGAGGTAAAGCCTACAAAAGGTGTCAAAATTAGAAAAATCTAAGCCTCAACATCTCCCCCACACCTAGCTTCTTGCATGTCCCTTATGTAAGAAAAAATGTTGCACCTTCCAAAAAAAATGAAATTATTCCTTGTCTTGGATTGCAACTACTATAGCCAACTAATATGCTACCTCCACGAACTTATCAAATTGGTTACCACTAGATTCTGCAGGAATCTCACCCTTGTATAATTCATTTTTCTTTTTCAGATGATCAATTTGAGCCTGCTTCTTCTTCATGATTTGGGCCGCCTTCTGAACCCATTCCTCATGTTCTTTCTGCATGCGTAAGATGTTTTCTTTCAAGGTCTCATTATCCTTTCTCAAAGCTTGTTCCAAAGTGAGCTCAGTGATAATCCACTCCAATTCCTGGAGAGATCGCTTTTTCTATGGAGTTACTTCCCCTTCATGATGTTCTTAGAGAGATTGGGGCATGCTCAGGCCCTCCTTTTCTTGATGTTCTTCTCTTGTGTCATTTTCGCTTCCATGCAACGGGAATTATGGAAGGACATCACTTCCCCACCAATGAAACTAGCTGACTCTACCTTTTCCTTTCCTTTAGGTGGGTCATGAAGCTTTTCTTTCTTTTTGTCAGGTGTCTTGGGCAACACCTCTACTTCTACAGTATCCTTTGTAGCCAGCTAAAGGGCCCGTCTCCTTGTGAATCTCTTAGAAAAGGTGGAGGTTCCCTTAAACTTAGGCTTTTTACCCATACTCTCCCCAGTCACCACCACTTCTTCATATTTTTCTTCCTCTTTCATCTATGGCCCACATGTCCGTTGCTTCTTCTTTGATTTTTTTTTCTAGCTTTTTCTCTATGTACTCTGAAGAGTCAAAGTTTTCTCCTTTTTCTTCTTTCTTCATCTGTGGCCCATAGGTCCGTGGCTTCTTCTTTGATTTTTCTATTGGTTTTTCCTCCGTAGGCTCTGAAGGCTCATAGCCTTCATCTTTTTCTTTCTCCTTTGTCTGTGACCCACAGGTCTGTGGCTTCATGTTGGGTTTTTCTACTAGTGTTTCCTCTGTAGAATCCAAAGAATTGGAGCCTTCATCCTTCACAAAATAATTAGAGCCCAAAAACGCCTCTCACGTCTTCTTTTTGTCCTTCAAAACCTCTACCAAGATGATTTTCACCAGCCCATGGTAATAGAGGTTTTCCTCCAAATTGGCTCCCCTTTCCTTAGTGGTCGTCGACATCTTCATTAGATACATTCTTAAATAATGTGGAAAAATCAACAACTTATCATGAAAATGTGCGAGGAGACGAATGTGAAATAAGAATTTGACACCAAAGCGACCTTCACATGTTATATACTTCTGCAGGAAAAATAACAGGTGTCGATACTTACTTCTCAGGAAGTCATATGAAATCCCTTTGCTCCAGTCAGGGTTTGAATACTCCTTTCGGAAAAAGGGCCCACACATACCCTTATTAAAACGTTGATTCTTAAACTAATGCTCCCCCTACTATGGAATTCCACATGCGTGAGCCACCAAACCCTCTGTTAATCTGAACTGAAAATTCCCTACTTGAGCCTTGTCGCCATTCAAATTTGGGGCGAAGGACTTCATAACCTTTGAATTATGGCCGCTGAATTTTTGAAACAATGGCATCCACCCTGCTTTTTCCAGTATCGCTTTACTGCGAGGGTCAACTTCCAATAGTTCAGGGCCTTGTGGCTCAAAGCGAACATGGCACACAAATTTGACATGGTGAAAGACAGGAGAGACAAGATGCATGCAACTCCCAGAAATTTCATGCTAAGATTTTGCAATGGATCGCATGACAAGGGAGGGCTAATAAGGAAACTATCGGAAAGCACGGAGATTTCAAGAAACAGGTTGTGATCATGATTATCATCATGATCTGATGTGTGGAAGGATATGGAGAGTACGTCCACCTGCCATGCCAGAATCATGATAATCGGGCATGGAGCAGATATTTGTGATGCAATGGTTTATGATCGCGTTTTTCCGCAAGAGTAACCATAGCTTAAAATCATACAAATTTTAAAATTAAAGCATCAATTACCCCTTACCTCAAGTGTCCTGTCACCAACGGTACCTTACCGAGATTAGCTTCCAACAGTCCAGTCCTTGGATGGCATGTGCTTATCTTTGAAATGATAACCCACTTAAAAATTAAATCAGATGTATGATCTCATAATTCATGACCTCGACTAGTAATAAAATTTGTGAGTACTTTATCAAATAATTTAAACTAATGTTCTATATATGACTTTTTTTTCAGAAAACCCTGGGTTTTGTTGCAGGAAATGGAACCGTGACTGTTGAGCATTCTGCAAGAAATGGAACCGTAACTGTTGAGCATTCTACAAGGAATGGAACCATGACTGCTAAACATTCTGCAGGAAATGAAACCGTGACTACTCAACATTATGCTGGAAATTCTTCTACCAGAAGAAAACCTGCTTCTTCCTTGTTCCTGTAAAATTCATTGGACATGAGTAAATGTGTTGATGTTGAATGTGAAATGATCTCATTGGATTACCAACCATTAAGGCCAACTATTAACCAATGTGGGACCCACCACCATTAATGGGAGTGAGGACCAAGGTACCCTAATGCATCATATTGGGTGTGAATTTATGAGTTGCTGATGAACCCCCCGTAGGATCCAACAATCAAGGAGCCATAGTGATTCCCCATTTAAGCTGGTGAGATAGCATGTCATTAGGGCATAGAAGCTTCAAGGCATCATAATAATCTGATCTTGAACCCAAATAATTTGTTGATGTCGATGGGCCAATATTGTTGGAAGGAGGGCCTTAAGAAATCCCACATCAGTCCAACACGAGCAATCCAAAAGTAACTGAAAAACAAAATTTATTGAGGGGATCCTAGAGGATCTACTAACCTGTAGTTTTAACGAGCCCAGGGCATTCCATGCTTGCTAGATTTCAATTTTAGAGAGTCTGAGAAAATTGGAAAATAAGACTCCAAGGGAGCTCCTTTTCCATAACTAGTCCATTAGACCTAGAAAAAGGAATAAACTTGTACCTAATAGACATTCCTCTCATGTTTTACTAAGCACGAGGAGGAATAGAGTGAACTCATTGTATAAGCAAGAAATTAGGAAGACATATTGGAAGGAATGACTCCTTCTCTCACCATCTCCAACTCTCTTTTCTTCACAATTTCTTCCACACATTCCTCCTTAGATTGGGGTTTTTGATATAGCTTGAGTATATTCCCATTCACCTAGAAGGTAAAATTCCCATCATCAATGGTTTTAACCTGAACAGATCCATTATCAAAAGCTTTCTCATTTTCATATCGGCCTAGCCAATGTGTGTTAAATCTCCCTTAAAAGTTATTAAATTTTGAATCATAAAACAATGTTGAGTCTCCCTCTTTGAACTGCTTTTTTTAATGTATTTGTCGTGCCATTTAGCCCTTTGTTGTTGAATGAATTCAGTATGTTGAAAATCATCTTCCCTGGTCTCATCCAACTCATTGAGCTACAAGCTTCTCTATTGTTGAGCTTCATTAAGGTCTATACCCAAATCTGTTGCCATCTTGAAAGTGCTGATCTGAAATTCAATGAGAAATAAAACTTTCCTTCCATACACCAATTCATATGGAGAGAAGCTAGTGGTATTTCTCCATGTGATCCTATAAGCCCACAATGCTTCAGGAAGTCAGTCAGACAATCCTTCTTATGCAATTGCACTGTCTTGGTAAGGATTGTCTCCAACAACTTATTTATTGATTCCACCTGCCCATTGTCCCATGGATGATAATGGGTGAAATTCCGATGAGTAATATGATATTTCTGCACAATTCCCTGCATAAGCTTTGACACAAACTGAGTACCTTGATCAGTAAGTATCTCCCTAGGTACCCCAAATATTACCAAAATATCAGAGAAAATAAAATATACCACTGCTTTCTCCATTACTCTAGGTAGTGCTCTTTCCTCCACCTAATTCGTAACATAATCAGTACAAACTAAAATATACTTCTTACCTTTGGACATAGGATTGATGGAACCTACAAATAAAGAGCCCACCTCTCAAAATGTTCTATAAGAACCTGTGGCTGCAAAGGCACATCATCTGATTCTACAGGCCACCCCATTCTCTGGAAGCTATCACCCTTCCAAACATACTCTTTTGCATCTTTAAAAATACCGGGCCAATTGTAACCTAAGCAGAGGATCTTGTAAGTTGTCCGCTTGTCTACAAAATGTACTCCACAAGGATCATCATGACAGACTCTCAAGATTTCATAGATCTCATCTTCCCTAACACACCTACGAATAATCAAATCAAGTCCAGTGAAGAAGAGATCTCCTCTAATCCAAGAGTAATCAATAGTTTACCTAATAAACCTTTTTTTCTAATTAGATGAAAAGTAAGGGGGAGCCTTTCCTATAGCAAGGTAGTTGGTCGTGTCTACAAACCAAGGTATTTTGACAGAAGTAGCAAACAAATTTTCATCAAGAAATATATCATTAACACGAACATCCTCACCTACATGGTTGAGCCTAGATAAGAAATCAATTACCTGATTTTCTTTTCTTGGTCTATCCAATACTATGACGTTAAATTCCTGTAGCAACAAAAGCCACCTAGTAATCCTGCCATTGATGACTGGTTTGTTCATGATATATCGAATGGCAGAATGATTGATGCGTACAAAAACTTCATAACCCAAGATGTAATGTCTAAACTTATTAATAGTGTAAATTACAACAAGGAATTCTTTTTCAATTACCGTGTAATTCAGTTCTATAGGAGTTAAATTTTTATTAACATAATAAATAGCATGGGTTACAGGATCCTCCATTTTACCCAATACTGCTCCTATGGCTGAATCATAGGCATCAGTAGAAATACAAAAAGGAAACTTCCAATCTGTGCCAAGTAAATGTGTTTGAAATTTTTTGTAATACTTGAATTAACTGTTTTCCCTGTTCAGTAGTTAAGGTAGAATTAATATTTAAAGGTTTTTCAGGAAAAATTTCAACTACCTTACTCCCCCATTCAGTCATGGAATATGTAAGAAATGCATATAATAGGGCTGAATGTAGTTCAACTATTTTATTATGTTCGTGAAAATTCTGCAGATTAGTAATGATATCTAAATTATGACTAGACTTCCCTTCTACTTGTTGCAAAAAATCAGGATTAGAAATACAACAATTTATCAAATTTTCTTCTGAATTTTCTTTAAGGCTCATAGCTTGGGCTATTGTCAAAATTGGTCGGGTACATTCTGAATCATGCTCTTCTTTTTCAACCCAATGTGTATTTTCTAATCTTAAGAGGGGTTGAACAGGGGGATACAAATTAATGTGCTTTGTTTAAGCTCCATGAGTGATGGTCATGTTTCCAGACCGACACCCTATGTAGGTATCTGTCGTGGCTAACCACGGGCTCCCCAAGATCAAAGGATGCCCTCCTAAGTTGGTTTTGGGTTAAAGAACATAAAAGTCTACAGGGTACTCCCAAGAATCTAATGAGATGATAATGTCCTCCAACACCCCCTCTGGCTTTACCTTAGACCTATGTGTTAGTTCTAACATAGTGGGAGTAGTTAATGAGTCAAAGGATCCTATATGACATAAAGTCTCCATAGTCATTGCATTAGTGGTTGCACCTAAATCAATTAAAGTGTTCTTTATGGGATGTCCATTGCTAAAGGCGGTAACCACATGGATTCCACAGTCTGCATATTTTTGAGTAACAAATCTGGTGGACATTAGACTTGTAAGCTTTCCACCTACTTGAATTCTAGAGAGTTCTCTCTTTTGTCTTCCTGGTTTCTTGGTACATAGATCCTTCATTGTTTTGGCATAAATTGGGATATCCTTAATTTCTTGCAATAACGGGATCGTAATGCACACATTTCTTAATTTAGACACAAGATCAAACTTGGGTTGTTTTTTCATTTCATTTCCAACCTTTCTAGAAAAGGAGGTTGGACCGTATGGGATGAGGAAGGTTCTTGTGGCCTTGAAGTAGGTTGTTCTGCTCATTCAGGTGTGGTTTCAACTTCAAGAATTTCCATAGTATCTTCCTCTACAATCTCTTCAATCCTTCTGGGCTGAGTCACCACTTTTCTGGATCTAAGATGAATTTCCTACAGCCACACAGGAAATCCCTATAACATAGGAACGAAAATTTCATGTAGCGACTGTGGTGTAATGTAGGAAAATTGGGATAAGTGACCAACCCAATGTTGTGAGCAGATTGGATAGTTTTATTATAAGGGTTAGACATTGGCTAGGCAGGAAGTTGCATAGGACGAGGTTGATTTGATGGGGCAGGCAACTGAAGTTGTTGTTGTTGACGTTGAATCATTTGTTGTAGTGTGGGCTGTGGTGGATAAAAGTTTTGAGAGGGAAAATTCTATGCAGTAGGGTAAGAAAAGTTCCCCTTCCAAGGCTGTTGCAGAGGCCAAGGCTGCCAGGGCATTGGAGTACTCCACATCTAATTCTGAGTCTAAGGAACTTGAAATTGCGATTGAGAAATACTTGTAGGTCATGGTTGCCATGGTATTTGAGGTGCCATTTCATAAAGTGCATTGACAGCCCCCTGATATGCTAGATATGTTGCTTTAATTTCAGGAAGTGAAGGACATTGATCAGTGGGATGCTTAGCTTCACAAATTTGGCATACCTTTATACTATCTGTAGGACATTCCCTCAAGGCATGCTTCTTCCTGCATTTTGAGCAGCACACTGCCAGGGCTTTCTCCAACTCCTCCTATTTCTCATGTTTCTTCTTAGCGTGTAAAACATCTAATTGTGAATATAGAGTGCTAAGAATATCAATTTTCAAATTTTCAAATAGATTACCCATTTCAACTCTGGTTACTCTAGCTTCAACAACTGACTTGACAAACCTGGAATAAGTATCTTTGGTTCCTCCTCCAACTTTCAAATTCCCTCTTGAATATCACCGAATTAGTTCACACACCTCATCATAACTTAACTTTGATATGTCACCTCTTCCCATTAAGTTCAGAATATCCAAATATTTCGGTCTGATTTCTCTGAGCAAAATTGTTCTTTTGATGTCCTTGCTTAGTTGATTCATCTTGGATCTTCTGCATCCTCAAGACTCTCCCCCTCCTTCTAGTTCATGCCAAAATTTCTTCTTTGAAGTCCCTAGTCTTGCAATACTCTTGATATTTCTTCAAGAATGCCTTTTTCATTTCATCCCGAGTTGTAATGGAGTTTGAAGCAAACCCCATAAACCACCTGAGAGTTGCATCCTTCAGTGTTGCAAGAAACAGCTTTAGCTTCATAGCATTGGAAGAATAGTCATAGCTCCTGCATAACACTTCAAACTCGACCAAAAATGCATGTAGATCTTCACTAGAGACTCTGCCAAAGTTAGGCAAGGTGGAGGGAGGAATATTCTTCATCTGAGTTGCTCCTCCAGCCTCCTTGATAGGGAATTCAAATGTGACCAGTTCCTCTTCTCTCTCATCATAGCCTCCATCTGTATTACCAGTTCCTTCTTCATGAGCCATTCTGGACCAAAAAGAAGTAGGACCTTTGTAAATCACAGGTTCTACATAATCAATGGTTTGAAATTATGGTTCTTGAATGGGATTAATGAGTAATTCCTTTTCAGGTTGACCATTGAGTAGAGATGTTGTCTTCCTTGTAAGGGGAGATTCGAAATGGGCAGCAACAGAATATTTTCCTGTAGAAGTTGCTACTATGGAAGTAGGAATATGCTCTAGACTCTTTTCAGGAACACAAACCTACTGCCCAGACTCTTCTTCCCTTGTTGCCTTGTATCTTGCAGACTTCTTTTTCCTTGCCTTAGTAAGTGAAGTGGTGCTCACACCACCACAAAAGGCATTTGTAAATATTGGACCCTACCATCTACTATGCAAACAAATTCAAATAAAATTACTTACCAAACAATCAGGACACAGCTTTGGCGAATTTATGGCCTCTACAGGTGTGTAGGATTTTCCCTTTGTCTTGCCACTTCGACTCCCCCAGACCTGAAATTTCAAACAATATACATAATACTAAAACACTTTCAGTATTATCCCTTAAAACTTATTTGGAAACAACGACAAAATGTTGAGTCAAATTATAGAATTATAGTTTCTTAAAATAAATCATCAGACCAGGGTAGGTAAGCTTGTGAGATGTTGCGCAAAATATATGCAGGCTTAATACCTTGAGTGCTTACTAATCTAACCAGTCAACCATTCACAGGACTAATGCCTCTTTTCTACATCAACATTTAGCAATAAAAAGCTATGGAGTGGATTGAAACATCCCTCTACAACTCTTAGTATTGTTGATGTTGATTAGAAAAGATAAGAAATCAAACTTACAACAATTAAAGAAATCATTTATCAATGTAATTCAAATCTGGATTAAATGGAATCTACACATTAACATGAAACTTAATAATTCAATCATTTGCTACTGATATATCAGAAAGAGTACATTAGTAGTGTAAACAAGTTATTATTGCATAACAGAATTAAAACACACACACACACTATACTAAGGGAGTTGTAAGCAAAAGGGGCCCTCCCTCACTCACAACCCCTTCAAAATTAGAAGATCTTGCTCAGTAAAATAGATAGAATATATAATATTATATTAGTCTAAAAATGTTATAGTCAAGTACAATCTGATATATGCTATCAAAAAATCCAACCGAAAAAGCCCTTACAATATAAAATAGAGTCAAATTTATACAAGTTCAAAAGCCCATATGTGGCTCGAAATAAGGAAAACTACTAACCTGAGCTATTAGATAACAGTACTGGTACAAAGTGTCAAAATTAGCTATACTAAGTCTAATTCATGACCAAAAGCATGGATTAGACGAAATTCATTACATAGCTGCAGTTTTCCTTCATACGGCCAACGCGAAGAGGTCTGCAAATCTGGGTAGTTTTGATGGCGGATTTGAAATAGCCAATAGGACAACATCCATGTATGACAATTTCCCCACAAAAACCATGTTATCGTTTTATCTGGAAATAAGTGGAACATAGCTAACCGTTGATTTTGCTGTAGGAAATTTGGGCAATTGCAGGAAATTTGCGTATGCGGAAATTTTGGAGTGTTTGCAGGAAATATGAATGCACGAGGTAACTGCAGGAAATTGTGGGACCATTTAGAACCAAAACTAATTTGCATAAGAACTCTAGATTAGTTGGCATGATAATTCAATAAGGAGACAACTAGCTTAAGGAATGCTTAAGATTAAGGTAAAAGACACCTTTTTATGTTAATTTTCATACCTCAAGCATATAGCACCCTTTTGGCCAAAACCTAGACGTTATAACTGAAATAAGCATAATAGGGGTCGAGGATAGTTCAAAATGGGTGAGGTAAAGTCTAGAAAAGGTGTCAAAATTAAGCAAAACTGAGCCTCGGCAGGGGTCCTCCAACTCCACTCCTCCATGTGGTTCTCATTTCGTACATTTTTAGACTGGAACCGATAATTGCTCAACATGAACACCACAACATCAAATCTTCAAGGAACACAATCAAAACCCAAAACTACACCACAAACTACATCACAATATCACCAAACACTTCATAAAATAATTTGATCAACACATCAGCTAATACCCTCACTACAACAAGTAAAACTTCCCACAATTGAATTATGCACTCAAACAACAAATTGGAGAATTTACTAGGAGAAAAACAATCTCCAAATATGCCTGCAATCTACCTCTATCTCATATCCTCGCTCATTGGAAAAAAATGTTGACTGAAATGTACTCCTGCCATCTACTGCTACACCTACAAATAACTTCAGAAATTATGCTTTACAACTCTCACAACTTAAACACGATCCTCCAATATTACACTCACTCAACACATCAAAAGAATCACTCATACTATCATTGAGCTTTCACTGATATATGGGTGGACTAAAGTGCTCAACTCAATAATTACCAAGAACTATTGAGCTCCACAAACTCTATTCACACACTTGGTCTTATCTAGATTCATCTCATTGACTTGATCGAGCTAATAACTCCACCTCATAAAGAATATTTTCAATGTTAATCACTTTCTAGAAGTTCCCTAACCTTTACATAAAATGTTTCGAACAAGGAAAGCCAAAAAAAATTATAAATTAACCTGAGATGCATGAGGAATGTGGAGGAAAAACTCCGAGAAAGGGTAATTCTCCCTTTGCATGGATTTACTACGTTATAACTCACTTCTCCTGTTAGGGTCCAACCCTAACCCCCTTATTTATGTAATTGGGTCGAGTCATAGTTATAGTAGTTATAGTTAAGTAAAGAGTCAATAAAGCCCATATTAATAATTGTAAGTGGTTGACCCGCATTTAAAGAAGGGACCACAATTAGTTGCAAATGGGCCATGGTATTAGATAGATCGTATTAATAAGAACCATGGCGTTGACCCACGGTATTGCATGTATGAATCCTATATAAAGGATAGAGACTACCCTTGAGGAGCATCGTGTCTTATTTTGTAATTGAGCCCAGCTTTATTGGAGGTTTCCCCCTCGAAGAGGCAAGTGAACATTGCTTTCCTTTATGAATAATAAAATACTTGCTATTATTTCTTATTGTTCTATGTTCTAGGCATATTTCTTCGCATGTTTGGTATTCTGGTATCTTCTCACAGGTGAAGAGCATAACAAGTGGTAGCAGAGCATAACAAGGGTTATTTGGATGCAAGCCATTTGTGCTTTATATGCATATTTGAAATTAAATTCGACCGTTCCCTCCATTCGTGGCTCATTAATGCGATTTTGGCGGTAACTCCCTTTAGCCTTGTATCTTAATGGTCTGCCACCTACTCCTCGGTGTCTTAAATGGGACAGCTTTCCATGAACAGTAGTTACAGCGGTCACCTTCCATCTTTCCCACGCGGAGGCACAGTCCCTAGTATGTGGACGCGTGCTTTGCTTCCTACTAGCCCTACACACCATGTCTGAATCGCGCAACCTATCTATAAACTTCTCTATAGTCTCGTACCCTCTTCCAACTACGTGGAGCGCTGAGACTGGGCCTCCTATGGACAGTCAGGTGGTCGCACGCCTCGTGTGAGCCTTTTGTTTCCTTGCTAGCCTGGGTTGCGGGCACCCTTCGCGTACCTTTGAAGCAAGTCACGTCACGTGTTCCTTGCTCCCATGTTTAGTAGGGTGCGGTGTCAACCATGATAGCAGGGTCATAGCTCATTCTAGTATCGTAGGAGGGCCGGCCAGGTCTACTCCCCGTATTCTCACATTTGCGCTGCCCATTTGTGTGACCCCCATTTGTATTTTGTTGATCTCCGCATCTAACATTGTTCTTTTCCTCTTCAGCCATGACCATTCTTCATTAATTTCATGAATCCTTCTGCTGTCGCGCCGAATGACTCCAAGCAACCATCGGATTTCTTCATCCCTAACCTCTGTGAAGGTTACGATTGGGGAAGTTTCTTCATTCCTCTCGGTTCCATCTTGTCTCATCACCTTTGCCCTCCTTCGTTTATTGCTGGTCTAATAATTCCATCGAACCCTTGTTACGTGCAGGTTCTCATTGGCTCGTCTTCTTGTGCGACCGTTGTGCATGCTTCTCCCTGTTTTCCCAATTGCGTTGGTGCGAATAGCTGGAATGCGTCGCTTCTCCTATTGTCACAGCAGACTCAAAGTTTTGATTCTTGGTTGGATGGGTATTCGCATAACATATATCTACACCCCCTGTGGCCGACGGACATTTTGTCCTTTAACTTGTACATGTGTCTGCCTTCTATTTCCGCACCCAATCCTCTAAGTCTCCTGATGTGTATTCCACCCTAGTGCAGTCATCGCATGCAACGCCCCTAGTTGCACACCGTGCCATTTCCATGCTAGTCGCATCTTTTCACAGTGATCTATAGCTTCCTCCATGCATGATGTGCCCTCATCGGTTGGTAGTTCCCTTGCTTGGGATGTTACGTGTCGCAACGATCTAATCATCATATTACAATTTAGTATCGTTACCTCCTGCAATTGGTTTTGCTACCACTCTATCTCTTCATCAGAATCATATGTGTAGGAACTGTCGCGCTCCCATGAGATTCTCTCGGCCGTTGTTAGATTCACCTGGTCCTGGTCTTGCGTTGTTATCAAGTAGATGTAGTCTAGTTCATCATCGTTGTCCTCCTCGGGCATAAGTTCAGTGTAGCACACACCTTCAGCAGGGTCCAACAGAACTACTACACATAGAGACTTTTTCTCAAATGTCATCTTTCGTCTCCTTAAGCTGATGACACCATTCATTTCCGTGGCCCAATCTATCCCTAGCAACGTAGGGTATGGATTGTTGTCATCAACAATTTCTATCACCTCTAAGTCCATCTGCGTACTTACGCCTTGAATGTCTACTATCACCCCTTGCAATCTTCCCATCGATAAGATCTTCTGCTGGTTGACCATCCGTAGTTGAATAGGAGACCAATGTAGTGTAGGCCTACCCATGCATTCCCATGTTTGCTTAGGCAATACATTCGCACCTAACCCCAGATCCAGAATTACCTGGTCCATCTCATATTCACCTATTTTCACCATCATTCACATTTCCCACCTGGTGCGCAAAGTGTTTTTTCCCAGCTTCCGTACTATGCACGGCGGCCCCGATCCCACACACCTTGTGATCAGCTCTTGTAGTCCTTGAACTGCCTTATTGTCACGTAGCAACTTCATACATGTCTCTGAAAAGGTAGTAAGCATCGAGGGATCCATTCCCGACTCAATTGGATCCCTGCTACTTGGAGTAGAGACTTCCATGAAGCTCGTTTTAGCTTCCTTAGACATCCCCTTCCCCTGTCCTATCTCAACGTCAGGTTCCTTCACGTCTTCTCCAGACGGTTTCCTCGCAACCTCCCCTATAGTTGTGTTGCTTCTTAATACCATGTTTATGCTGGGCTCTTCCTCACGTGGCTCAAACCTCATCATTTGGACATTTTGAGTTTTACTAGGTTGTAGTACCCCCTTTTCGCACATTTGGGCAATCAACGTCGAACAATCTACCATTTCATGGTCAAACTGCTCACAATACGAGCAAGATATTCTCGTCGGGTTAGTACAATCGCAAGCCTAGTGCCCCAGCCCTCCGCAATTATAACAGATCAGCTGTCTACGGCCTCGTCCTAGTTCCATTCCTCCTCTCCCTCGACCATGCCCTTGGAATCGACCGCGCATCCCTGCGGCTCGGTTGAAACTCCGCGTCTCAGTCTGCATTTGATAGGCTGGGGTCCTTTCCATCATTAGCTCGTAACTTCGACATGTTCGCTCGTCGTGCCCTTCTGATCTACAAAAGTTGCAATACAGCTGTTGTGGAGTATGGGTATACTTATACAATAGGTGACAGTTGTCTATTGCGTGATTTCCTCATACTTGACAAATCGCGACTAGAGCGCAGGCGACGCACTTAGCCCTGCTTATGCTTCCAGCATTAATGGCATCGGGCCCCCTCGTGCCAAATAGTTCACAAATATAGGGAAGTGGTCCTTGTCATGCCCTTGACTTTTGCATTTGATACACCCTACTTCTATACATGCCTCTGGACGGGGCGCCCTTTGTTGCTTCAAACTTTGCATTTCTAAGCATATATTTTGTAGTTGCGTGTGGATCTGTTGAACTCTCAACCCCAGATCATGTACTGGAGTTTCATGCAACCTCATATTTGTCTCCAATGCTTCAGCTTGGGTTGAGATCTTTTGCTGTGACAGCGTCGTCCTCAGATGTGGTGTCAAAGACACCACAAACCATGTGCAGTGTTGTGCATCCGTTAGCGTCATATTAGCTTTGCGGATTGTACTCTTCAATATCTGATCCAGATCCCATGGGGTTTCACCAGGTAACATCACGATCTCTTTGAACCCAATGATCGACTGAATCTCTGATTTTGGTCAGCTAAATTCTTTATTTAATGCATCCTAGATCGTCACTATTCCCGCATTCAGATGATCGCTTAAGTACTTTATATACCACGTCAACGCGCGGTCCTGCAGCGCGCTAACTAGAGTAGCATTTTTGATATTATCATCTGTTACGCCTTGGGATTCCCATACAACCTTTACCACGAACCAAAATTGACCTGTTTCCTCATTTCCTACGCCTCTAAATACCAGCAACTTTATCGCACTTACCATTCCAACCCTTAGTGGTGGTGGCGGTGGTGGGGGAGGAGAGCTCAGTGAATATGGGTTTGACGTAGGTGAAGTAGGTGATGGTGTGGACAGTGGGGGAATCAGTGGAATGCGCTGATTTATCAGTCGGACTGCGCTCCTCGGAGAGAACCCTACGAGCTCCTCCTCACTTTCTCGGGAGAGTGAAATTAGAGGATTGTTTTCCAATCCCTCGATCCCTCAATAGCCTCTTCCGTTCCTCGTTACCCCAGACATTAATGGATGCGCATAACCGATTTTTCACATAACAGCATTTTAATCCAAGTATTCAATGATTTGATGTACTTACCCCGTGGTCCTTGGAGAAATCACCTTTCTACTTCATTGTAACTCACAGTTGTGTCTATCGCGAACTCAGTGATAAACCCTCCTATTATCCGATCCAACCGATGATCTACTGCACGTGCAATTTTATCTTTAGATGCCTCTATCTTGTGCACCAATTCTGGAGTCCACACAATGGGTTGATCTAGTCTGCACCTTCCCACACTGTCAGCTAGCCTCATGATCCACTTGTACAACTCCAGCGAGAAGGTCGCAAATAAGATCTCGTGGATTTCTGTGTATATGTAGTGATCCAGCCACCTTTCCTCAGATATCTGTGGATTTATGTTCTCATGTACTACGAACTCGTACAGTTTCTGATCCAACCAATCTTCAATCTCTTTCTTCGTAGGGTTCCAGTGTTTTGACATCAGACGTCTCTTAGGCAAATCCTAGTCCCGGCAATGGAACCATTTTTTGGCTTATTGGGGCCTGACCCTGGTTTGGAAAAGTTATTAGCCAAACAAATCCCACACTACTGGCCCTTTCGACAACAGTCCATGGAGCACGGACTGAAGTCTCACCAGAGGTAGCAAGGGCGGGTGATGGAACCAGGTTTCCACACCCTTGGGATGTCTTGATGTGGTCTAAAAGGGGTCGCGAACTGATCTTGGGTCTCACACCACTATGCTTCCACGTAGATCCAGAACAAGGCACTTCCTTAATACTTATTATTAATGAGTTTGTTATAGATAAGATCTACTTCTTACAGTCTTAAGCAAACATTTAATAGAGATAACCAGTGCGCGCACCCATAAATGTTATAAATTTGCATAAACTCATAACATAAGCATAAGATCACAGATCAAAACAGATATATAAACCAGAAATTAACTAGATCCACAATATTTTCAGAACCATCTTAGCTTTATTGATATCTTTGTTCAGTACAATCCACTTCCCGCCCTACGCACTCAGCTGCAGGGGTCCACGCACACAGCTGCGGACTCTAGAAGGCCTCTGTGCACACATCTGCAGAGCCTCTATCTATCTACCAACACCCTTGACTCAGACTTACAGATGCAGAGAGAATATTACCTTCATAAACCCATAACATTCACGATAAAAAACAAAAATTGCCTTCTAACCTTAGAGCCTTGCTCTATTTATACATTTCCATGGTCCGCGGACCATGGGCAGGCCGACTCACTTTCCATTTTCTTACATTATTTTCGGGCGGACAACCCTTTGACTTGACTCATTACAATTTGTGCTCCGCGCATCTCGCTGAGCTTTTTACCATACTATTACCAAAATTGTGGGCTTTGATCCCCAAAACCCTTATGCGGGGCCTCTGCTGCCCAATAAGGGGTACGATTGGCCTTTGCGCAGCCCTAACCTATGGTTCCGGTACTTTTACGCTGCTAAATAAGTGTATAGAACAAAAAAAAACAAACAAACAAACAAATGCTCTAGAGATTTTGGTTCAAAGAGACACACATCATGTTGGATTCTTTCCTTTAAAGTTCCCATAAATAGGTGTAACAAGTTACCCTCTAAAATATTCTTTACTTTGAGAATCAACTTTTGGAATTGTTGAATGTGCTCTGTAACTAGACCCTTATGTCAAATATTTACAAATTGATTAAAGAATGTGTTGTTGTTAATATCCCTGTAATGTGCTATCAATTCCTCTGTAAAAATGGACCAAAATATAATAGAATCTTTTTTTCTTTCACAAATCATTTGATATCATACATGTTGGCCTTGTTCTAAAATTATGGATGTAATATTTACTTTATGTAAGGATGCTACTTGGTGTAGATCAAATTATTGTTCCATTTGAAATATCCAAGATGCAAGATCATTACCATCAAATTTCCTCATATCAGTCTTCAAAATGCAGTAGTTCATAGGGGTTGACTCGAAGCCCTGATGATATGGATCCTAGTTTGAAAATTCATGATTATGGTTCTGCGATTTAAAAAAAAAAAATATTTCTAATTGTTATGGGATACTCCCTATATGAGATTGATTCTCAGCATCATGCTTCTCCTTATGTTCATGATTTCCTTTGATCTAAACATCCCTTTTAGAAAACCTCTCCAAGAGAAGACTTTTCATGGGAATCATGGATTTTTGTATTTCTTCCTTAGTTTCATTCATCTTCTTTTCTATTCCTTCCATATTTTCATTCATCTTCTTTCCCATTTCTCTTTTAAAATTTATTAAGAAATTAAAAAAACCACCTTTCTCAACATACTGCTATCCATTTCATTAATTTATTCTCTAATTAAGATAACCTAAATTCTAAGTCTTCACTTTTTTCACGAGTCAAGGATGGGCCTTTAGTAGATTTAATTGATGTAGTACCTTTCTTTGGAGGCATGTTGGAAAATAATAATATCCCTCCTCTTAGTTACAATTAATGAAAAAGGATCTTTGAATGAACAGTTAGGTGAATAGTAATTTGTGTACCTTAATTTGGAGAATATCAAGTTTGAAGCTTTATTGATACATATATGAGATTTGAGGCCTTCCAGATATGAAAATTTGTTCCGTAGTACTCTAATGTGTAGTTTCTACAATTCCACAAGTGTGAATTATATCTAATGTGCCAATCGAAAGTTATAGTAACTTTCCCAAAACTTGTTGATTTTTTTGTCCTCTTCCCACGAGCAAACTTGTATAGCATGCACACATCCAATTCTTGAAATATAATTGTGGAAATTGTACTTGAGGTACTTTTATATGTCTCCTAAAATTCATGTTTGAGACTGAATATTAGAGCACATAAAAGCCCTAACTTCCTTGGAGTATATCTCTGAAAATACATAAAACTAAGATCTATATATTGGATGATATGTTCACCACATTTTTTCCTCAACATGCTCTAATTTTCATGTTTTAAAGCCTCACGAAAATAAATTTATAGCAAAAATGATGAATTGACATGTTTGAGACATAATTAGGAGCGGGTAGAAACCCTAATTTCCTTGGGACTAGATCTTCGAAAATATAGTGAACCAAGATCTAAAACTTGAACTAGATATTACCCGAGATCTCTTCTCCATTGTCTCTAAGTTTCACCATCTAAAACCTCCCATAAAAGTAGTTATAGAAAAATATCCATGATGTCTATTTGGAACAACAAAACCCTAGGATCAAGAGATCTGATACCAAATGTTATGATCCTTACACCTTAAAAATGATAAGAAGCCAATAATTACAATCCAAATTGAGGGGGAACCTCCTTTTATAATAAATATAATGAGCAAGACAATATTTGATGATCCTAAGACTAGGTCTTATTATTATTATTATTATTATCATATATATATATATATGAGAGACAAAGGATACGATTATAATAAAATGGGACCATGAGGGATTCTAGCCTACACAACAATATAGAAAAAGAAATGTAATCACTCAATACATTGATCTTAATAAGGTATTTTTGGGTTACATGGAGCTTATATAGGGCCTAACATTCAAACCATTGTTAAGTTGTTACAATAAGAACTCATGAAGGGCATAACTTTTTAGAAGTTAGATTTCCTTTCCCATGAAAATCGATTCCCTTCTTACAGATTAACTCTTGGGAAAATTAATTGTCTTGATAAAAAAACTTATCAACTCACACATAAATTATCAACCAAGTATACTTATTTTAAGGTTATCGTGCACAATATATGCATGCATCTAATTGACACTAACTAATTCATATTTGTTGCTAAGATTCTTGTATAACATCATGGCACTCAATCAAACCAAAAGTTGTTGTAACTTTTCACACTTGTAGGAATGGAAATCAATTCAGAAAAGTCTCACTGTCAAAGTCTCACTTGTGTAAAAACAACATTATACATGCAATGCTAGAAATAAAATCACACTTGCAGAATAAAATGGCACTCTTCTATTCTATAACACTCTTTTAAGTAAAGGAAATAACACTCCTTGAAATCAATTCCACAAAACCATTCAATCATAACCACACAACCATCAAGCGAACTAGAATCAACCCATTCATTAACTGTATAACACACTGTAACAGATGTAACATCAACTAATAAACATTATGTGTTAGCAACAAATAATGAAGTTGTAGTAGAAATTGAATAGTAGCAACACAATATATGATCACAATAGATTTATCTATCATGAAATCATCTGAGGATAGGCTAGAGCCATTTCATTTGCTAAGTGGTCAATTTGTTTCGATTGTTTTTTACCAATGGCCACAACAAGAAAGGTCTTCCTAAAATAAACACATGAATCTCCTAAGCCACAAACGTTTTCGAGAAACCTATCATGACTCACCTAACTAGATATGTTCTAAATAAAATCCATGTTGGCTATTTTCCATATTCATCATTGTTTCTCCAAAAGTCACTCCTAATGATAGTTACCCGATTTTTTTCTGAAAAAAAATTCTTTGAACTATAGATAATGAGTTAAAGCCTTATGGACCGAACTTGGTTATGAATTAGGTAACATAAATTCTTATTAGTGTCCTTAGGAACAAAAACCATGTTCTAGAATTTCTCTCGGAACTATGTAGATATGCCAACCATGGAGGTTCGTTATAGTAACTACATATGAGCCACAATAATAACAATAGGAAAACCATCATCAATAAAACCAATAATAATCCTTTCTATTGCATAAAAAATAAAGGAAAATAATGATAATTATCTACTTTAATATTCTTAAGCTTATTATGGCACATTCACGAAGAAACACAATAAGGAAGGTAATAGATGAGAAAAGAAGTGCAGTAAAATGACTGAAAATGGGTGTTTATAATGGTAAAAAGGTGAAAATTTGGTTAACCAAGAGTAACCAATCCCCGAAGCAAGAGAGACATCCCAAACCTACAAATGTGAAATCCAAGAATTATTTGTACAAATATAAGATAACAAACCTACCTTGATTGAGAAGTCTTCCTATACTAAGGATAAAACAGTATAAAAGAAGGTTGCACAAGTGAAATTCCTGATAGATGGGAGAAAGAAAAAGAGGATAGATGGAATCAATTAATAACATCTTATGAGGAAGGTGTTATTCCTATTAAGGAACACCAACCAAATTTTATATGATTGAGATAAAAGCGGGATTAGTACTTCGAAACCCACAAAATCAAATGGGAAGAAGAAAGACAAGAAGAAACAAAATATGTTTGACCTATAAAAATAAGTGAATAAATTGGAAATTAAGGAAATTCAACTTGGGTTGATCATGTAGTCAAATATTAGTTATATAGATCCCTCACCACACTATCATATGATATTGCAAGAAAAAATTGATAATGTTTCATAGAAAAGCTATAATGACCAGGAAACCCTTTGACATCACATCCCTTTCTACCTTTTTAGAGGCATGTTTCATGTATTAATGAGGACAAAACTTCCTTTCTAATTTGTATCAACATAATCTGTTTCTTTATTATGACCCAGTGTGGAATCCTAACCACTTCATGGGGGATATCCAACTGAGAGCATTTGTGTCTTGTTTGAGCAACCATTATGATTAGGAATCTACTCATAAGGTTGCATATAACAATCTCAAAAGAAACCTATGGTTCATAGGATAATTTTATAGGTCTCTATTGTTCATTAGCATGCACAAACAATGGACCTACTCTCCACCACATGTATATTTCATGACAAGGAACAAGGAATAAGATGTTGTACTATAGGTCACAAATTGAATTATTGGAAAAGAAAACAATGGAAGGATGTTCTGAGAGGTGGAAACAAGTCAGGGAAGAAATTCGACAAAGGACCTCTTTTAATCCCAACAACCTGAAGGTAGCACTAGAAAGAGTGCACATATAGATTAAGTGCATATAAAATTGTGGAAATAATTTCATAGATCTCAATTATCATTGTCCAATGATCTGGCTACCTACCAAATACTACAAGAAAGAATACAATTTGTCTAAGAGGGAGGAATTGGTCTATTGGAAGGAAATTCATGCAAGAGTAGGCTACTTCCATGTTAATGAAGTAGGATAAACTGATTATAGTCTCGAAAACCTCCTCGGGAGCCTCACCGACTCAAAATAAAACTAAATGTTTGGTTACATAATGACATGCAATGAATTCAACTAGGAGTAGATGATGGGTGCTCAATTTGGCATATTTTTAGCACTCA
>APFE031404140.1:0-20624 GCA_000404065.3 Pinus taeda | reverse complement strand
AACTATGTGTTATTAAAGGTGAGAGATTGTAGCTGATTAGAGAGGCTCACACCTTCAAGGTTACAAGGAACTTTAGTGTAGGGAAGACCTATTGCTAACTTGCAGAGGTATGTGTATTTTGCAAGATGGAAGAGCAGGTAGCTAGGTTCATAAGAGGATGAATTCTTTGTTTTACCAACAAGCCTAGTAACAGGAAACAAGGTCTATATCATTCCTTACTTGTACCTACTTGTCATTGGGAAAGAATTTACATGGACTTTGTGGGAGGTTTGCCGACAACCTGGAAGGGAAATGACTACATGTTCATGTTAGTTGATGGATTACACAAGATGTGTGTTCTAATTCCCTGTGAAAAGACCATTAATGGGAAAGAAGCAACAAACTTGTTCTTTGGATAGGTTTGGGTGCACTTTGGGATACCAAGGAGCATCGTTTCATATAGGGATACAAGATTTCTTAGTGCATTCTGGACTACATTGTGGGAGAAGATGGACACAAAGTTGAAGAGTACTAAACATTCCATCCACAGACATATGCGTAGACAAAAGTAGTCAATAGGAATTTGGTACAGCTTCTGAGGGGATACTACCAAAAGCATCTAAAGACTTGGGATGAAAATCTAGTATATATACAACATATGTACAACAGAACAATCCACACTTCTACATGAAAGTCCCCATTTGAAACTTGTTTTGGATATTTTCCACCTTAACCTTTGGATATTGCATATGGGAAACAAGGAGGAGTGAGGGAAGATTTTATAGGAGATGCTTTAAGGGCTGAAAAAATCATAGAGAAGATAAAGAAAATCTATCTATAGGTACAAGAAACACTACAAAATATGCAAGAGAAGTATAAGGTCAGGCATGATCAGCATAGAACATAGAAATCATTCAAAGTGGGAGACAAAGTATGGCTACAGTTGAACAAGGAGAGGTTGTAGAGGCCTGGTAATAAAATCAAGGCTCTGAGGTATGGTCCCTTTGAAATACCGGAAAAGGTGGGTGAGAATGCCTATCAACTCAGTTTACCAACATATATGTGCATTTACTCAGTTGTGAATGTAGCTAATTTGGAACTCTATGAGCCTTCTATGTTAGATCAGGAAGAGGAACAAGTTCTACCTTATGTGGAGGATTTGGCATAAGATGCTCAGGCAGAGTTGACAGAAGATACAATTTTGTAGAAGAGGTCCATATCTACAAGACAGGGGCAACATGACCTTTGGCAGATTGGGTTGAAGGGACAACTTCTAGGGAAAGCTAAATAGTACACCAGAGAGAAGGTGGAGGAAAAATTTCCTCACCTCATTTAGTAGAAGCTTTTGGGGCCAAAATCCTCCCAAAATGGGGAGGTGTGATTTGGATTGGATCATTGTATTTCTTTCCATCCATCTTGATTCATTTAGAGTGGAAAAAGTGGAGGAATAATCTCACGAGACCATTTTTACCTGCAGGACCCAGTTTGGGAAAATGAGACCTGAAACCTTCTAAGAGCATTTTGAGGCATCAAACGAATTTTTTTTGGGGTAAAATTTTGTCGCTTTAGTGTTGCATCATTACATGTTATTCTACACACATATATCTTTCCAACAATGCAAGGAGGGTGTAAATCAGAGTATGTATGAAAAAGTTATGCCACTCAAAATTTGACCTTCGTGTTTTCACACATATTGTTAGGGAGGATGTCGCATCATCCCCCATTATTCATAGAACAAGGTCTAGCCACGTGAGTATGATGTAAAAGATTATAGACGAGTCTATATCGTAACTCTAGTTAAGAGTTGATGTAGTCAAAATTAACCACTAGTAGGCTATTAAGTTGTGTTATAACTGAGCCACTAGGAGGAAGAGGCATTCCATTCTTTTGAGATAATTTTGTTCCATAGATGAGCAAAGATAGCCAAGAGAGATAGAAGGTAGAGCACATAGAGAGTATTTGTGCACTGTAGTAGCCCACGGGACACATACATTACTTCTTTGTACCTACAACCATATTTCTAGATAGAGAAAGAGAGTGAAACAACCTCAGCTTCTAGCTTGGTTTTCTCTCGAAAGGGTTTCCAGAGAGCATATCTTGTGTCTTATGTGTGTGCGTGAGATAATTTTTTTGTTCTCTACTTTTATGCATAATTTCCATTCTCATGCATGCACTATTTACAATTAATATACAAATCTAGAATTTTAATAAAATTGTAATATTGTAAAATTTCAGTATTTTAATATATTATTATCAGATCTATTGTGACGAAATGTCTAGTGGAATATACACAGTAGTTTAGAGATCGGATTCCAAGGATTTCTTGTAAGATAATACCAAAGAGATTGTTAAAATCTTCTATCCAAAGCAACCCTCAAGCTTTCTCTAACGTAGCTTACATGTCATTACTCATGGAAATCAAGGCATATCATAGGGTTGTAATGTCGCTATAGTGACCTTGTTCATGGTCCTCTTGCTTCACAACCTTTATCTATCCTTCCTAAATTGATTCATCATCTCACTTATATCACAACATACAATTATCATGCGATATATTTGAAAATTTTCAAACAAAAATTTTGTTTTCCAAAATTACTGCATACATAAGCCATGTCTCACACACATGAGACTCTTCTCATAATGTTGAGTGCCTTGCACGTGATGATATTCCCAACCTTCATCATGGACTTACATTCCATGCCATACCTAGAGAATTCTACCCACAATTCACATTTTCACTTAGCCAAATAATGTTAGTTTTGTGTGCATAATTTCCTTTCAATATATTATTTACAACAACCATTAGATTGGTTCCAAAACCATCATATAATCAATCATTCAATTATTTTATTTGCATGACATACAATTGAAAGGAATCCGTCATTTCATTACATATTCATTTAATATAATCACATTTTTTCTAAAGAATTCATATGGCTTAGAATTTTCATGTCCACAAATAAAATTATCTCAGGGCTAAGAGTTTTGTATTCACTCTCTTCACTAAGATATCCATCCCAGAATTTATCATCAATCAGTTTTCCCACCTCACTTTCTGTGGAAGTGATAGATTCACACCACTCACTTCAACACTTAATAACTTCTTATAAGCATTAACAATGATTGCATTTCAAGAAAATTATTCATTCTAAAGCTTGTCTTACACAAGCATGCATGCATTCAATGTATCAAACATATAGATTACTAAATTTTCAAAAATCGTTATCATTTCAAATGTAACCATACCGCTATCTATTCCACCAGGTACTTTATAATGGGCATGCATTTACAAATTATAATAGTTACAATTCATGTTGATGTGCCTTAATACCACTCTTAGCATCATTCATCTCCTTAGCAATCCATATCAACTAAGAGAAATCATACATGTAAGTACATGATACCATTTATAACACTCATCACTAGGTGATGAAATTTTTAATCACACATACCATCCATTCCATCAATGCATTATTAATCATAAGTTTTTATCATGTGAATGTGTTTCTCACTCTTTCCTCTGTTTTTCATCATGATAGCTCACTCACGCACATATTATTAATATTTTTATCAACTCTTGAGCTGGCAACTTCCCACCTTTATCATCCTTAAAGTAGTGCATTCATGCAATTCACGCATTCAAGTGAAGACATATCAGAAAGATACAACTTAGACTAAAGGAATAATACCCAATTCCTTTACCTTTGGCTTTAACTTAGTTGATTTCTATACTTATATGTTGTCATCACTATGATAATTTAGTTGATAATTTTTTTCCCAAGAAAATCGTCACACTCCATTTTAACTTCTTGACAAGCTTCTCCTTTTCATTTTCCTTAAGACTCTTTTCAATGGTTGAAGGCACTTCTGTTGCCTCAAATCCTATTTCCAACAAAGGATCTTTTAGTATAAAATTCCTAAGAATAGTCTACATATTTTCCTAATTCACAATTTCTTGCACACATCATTTGTTAGTCAAATCAATTAAAACATGTGCCTCAACACTTCTAAATCAACGACCAATTTTACTTTATTTACAAGCACTCATTTCATTTGTTTTTGACATTTCGTTTGTGCATTCATGTCTCAAAAATCAATCAAGCATTCTTAAACTCAAACTATTACACATTTTAACCTTTTTCATTTTAAAGAGAAGGCATAGTAGCCAATTACACAAAATAATTTCAAGGGGACTCCACAATCCAATTTTTCATATCAACCCAGTTAAGCCTTCTGTAGATGATTAGTAATTATTCAAATATGTCAACTTGAGGCAAATATGCATTCAACTCAACAAGGAAAAATTTCCATGTATGTCTATAACTCTAGCTTATTAAACATATGCAACACATTTTATTAAAATTTTCTCGTAATTTTCAACAGATTCAACATCCTAAAGTATTTCTTGTAATAGTCCAGGGGTCCCTCCCCCTTGCACTCTTATGCATACAAGTGTCTCAATCATAGGCTATATCAATACCATTATCTTTTTATTTTGATAACAATTTAAGGAACAATTGCCTTCATTCAAGCATTCATTACTTTTATCATTACACGATTACATCCATCTTGACAAAGTATTTCCATAGTCGACCCAAGGGACCATCATTCCATACAACCTTTCATGTTGTATTTAGCATAACCCTATCACGATAAAACCACTAAATCTTCTTTCATCTTACTAACACTTTCCTAACTATCCTTCACATCATCTCTATGTAAAATTTGCACTTCAAAAGATATTTGTTCAACTTTATATATCAAGCCATATTTTTTCCTTAAGTATAACTACAACATGTCCATTTTATTATTTTTAATGACTGGAAATCACACATTACAACCTCTTGAAAATTTTATAAAATTGTAATTCAACTTTGAGAGCCTTACCCTTACTCTCAACAATATTAGGACATTCATCACTTTAATGACTAACATTCTCTTGGTTTCTTTACATCATCTACATGAAATTATTGCACTTATGAGAGAACACATTCATAATAATACCTTAGGTTCTCATTCACATATCAAGGACAAAACCAACCTGACCTTAATATCCTTCCATTATCTTTTGGATAGTAAGTCTCATAGCCCTCTCACAGGCTTTCTCCTTTTGAAAATCAAAGCATATTCAAAAGATTTTCCATTGCTCTAATTGAAAACCACATGCCCAAACTTACCAATACCCTTTCCTCTTTTGTGAATAAATGTGGTACACATATCAGCCTCTCTCAATTTCCAGGTTAGCACTTATACCATCTTTATTTAAGTAAATTATCATCTATATTAGGCATACATCTTCATATATGGTCAACATACCACAACTTGACCTTGCTGGAAATAGGCTTACCTACTACTCCATACTGACATCAACCTTAAAGCCATTTCCATGCATTTTACAAGGTACTCAAAGGTACTTTCAAGTATTCTCTACACACCTTCATATGCTCATACACAAACATACTCATGTGTATTACCTCACACATGATTCCTTCAATCATATTTAAAACAAATCAAAATTATAGGGTTTACTTTTCCGCGTACACATTCCATAAACACTATAATCCTTGCCAAGATAGTCCTTCTCTATCACACTTGCATCCATAGCGACCATGTGCCACACATCCTCTCACTCAGGCAACCCAACAAATGTCAAATCTGCCCAAAACATATCATGTAGGTCTTTTCTTGCTTAACAACTTAATTGATCCATGCATTTTAGCTAATATAATCAGGAACATTATTTTCCTAGGAATGAATTAACCACACCCATATTCCGTGATCTATAAAATTCTTATTCTATTTGCTCAAGGCATCATACCTTGACCATCTAGGACACTTATCCTGGAACCATAACCAAGGCATTTTAACTTAGGTATGTCCATTTGTACACAAGGTGCAGGGACTTCTCTCATCCCCAACATAATCAACTTTAGCCACATCATCCCTCAAAAAATGAAATCCTTTCAAGAATATATAAGTATCTCCACTTCCATAACATCCATTCTATCAAAGCATTCCAACATTTCTTTAAACAAGGGCATCCAAAACTACCCACATACACATATCCATATGCATGCAAGTGCACCCACTACAATTTCCATATTTAATTATACTTTGTTGATACCTAGATAAACATCATTCACAGGATGCCATGCTCCCTTAAACAACTTGCTTCAAGGTACCTTTTCTAGAGTAGGACTCTCTTTCTCACAGAGCAATCTTTCCACATAATTGCTCCACTTCAAGACACAAGAGATTCTATCCAAGGTCAAGTCTAAGAAATACTATTGTTGCCAAAACATAATATCAAGTTCTATATCTTGCTCCAAATTCATCTTTGTGGTATATTTCTAGGTCTCTAGGAATAGTGTTTGAACCATAGCTTAGATACCACTCTATAGCACACCCAACCTTATAAGTCACTTTAAGGAGGCAGAGGTTATAATTAATTTTATTTTAATCATTTCAAACCCAACTTCTAAGGTGTCCATCATCTTCTACTCGCTAAGAGATTTCTAACGATACAAAATTTGTCTCATTCTAGATCTAGGACACCAAGTTATGACCTTTGGAAGCTTTTTATACAAGTGCCATGTCAATATATATGTATATTTAATAGACGGAAGATGATGTCGCAACTAGTGCCATGTGTCACCTCAAGGGTGTTTCCTTGCCAACATCCATTACCACCTGGCCCTACTAAGTCATCCCTTACCTTCCTTGTGAATTATTTTCTTTTATATACTTACTTGGAAGACTTTTACTTTTACTTGGAACCTTTATTCTCTTATTCTTGTGCTGAGAGCTCTCCAACCCAATATGGTAGAGATGTTGTAATGTAATGTTTAACATTTTCACTAAGTCAAATTACAAAATAAAATAAATAAATTTGTAAAAATTAAATTAAATAAAAATATTAATGTAATGTAATGTAAAGGAATTGTCTATATGTGAGACTCTTTTGAGTTTTTGACAAATTTCTGGATGAAATTTGACGAAAATTTTTGTGGTGAATCTTGATTTGGGTTGTTTAAAATGGGTTTTTGACTGCATATATGGATTCAACACCCTCAAAAACCCCTGGGGCACTTTGATTGTGAAGAGTTCATCTGTCAAACTTGTGATTTCAATGAATCCCTGTCAGATTCTAGACACATTAGATCAGAAAACAATTTGGAAAACTTTTCAAAAAGTCTCACTTATAGACAACAGTCAAAATAAAATAAAAATAAAAACAACGAAATAAAAATAGCCATATAAAAATAAATAATAATAAAATTAAATGGTCCATTATATTGCCCCATGGTATTCATGTAGAATGTAGCATATTTAAAGGGGGGAATTAAACTAGATTAGATCCATCTCAACTCCTAATCTACCAAGCATTGAGTGGGATCAAATTTCTTGATATGCAAACCCCTTTTAGAGTGGAAAGATATTTGATCCCTCTTGGCACTTGGTAGATCTGGAGTTAAGATGGATCTAGGTTGGTTACCTCAAGTCCACTTTAAAAAATAGGACCAAATTACAAACAAGATAATAATAATTTATTACCCACTTCTTGGCTTCATTCACTATAAATTTTATAATTCATTATTTATGTCCAGCTTAGAATACTCGGACCAGTTTTCCATTTATTTTAATACTTCTTTTTCACCCCGCTTCCAAATTATATAATATTTTAATATCCACGTGTTGGGGGTGGGGAGAGCTCTTTGGCAATACTTTTCAACTTCATTAATTACCGCACATTTATTCATACTTAACCAATTTTCCTTTTTGGGTCATGCAAATTACACCACCCATACATAGTTTTCTAACTATCCTATATTTGAGGGCGTTGAAAAAATCTAGTGCAAAGACTTACCCCAACATGGGTTATCCTAACTTAGTATAATTTTCACTAAGACTTTCCATATAGTCTTATTTTTTATTAATGAAGTAGGTCATTATTTCACGGGGAAAGGAGAAAACAAAACCTTACCTCACAAGCATAAATTTCACATAAATTATTATCTAGTAAAAATATGAAAATTTGGACACCAAAAAAATAGAGGGGAAAAGAACAAAAATTCCACTAAATGAGGGAGAAGGTTAACATATATTTCCACTTAAATTGGTATAATGACCACTTCAAATATGTGAACTAAATGAGGGAGAATGTCTTAACATAGCTTTCCACTTAATTTGGCATAATGACCACATCAAATATTTTCATGTGAAATACATCATATTTGATAAACTCTTTAAATAATAATTGATTTGAATTTAAGCCTAATTATCTACTTTAGACCTTAGATTTGTCTTGATCATTTCTCCCCCCCCAAATAAATCATACAACCATGATAAGTATTAATTCATTAACAAAGGACATATTGTGCCTTAACTTCTTCTGATATCTTTGACAGGACCCTAGACATTTCACCCAACACTAATTAGGATTTTATTATAGTGAAAGAGAATATAAAATAAACCTTCTAAATTGTCTAAATACATTTAGAGATCATATTACACATGTTTGCATGCATGAAAGTAACTATCACTAGGTACAATAAAATAAAGGTGCAGTGGTTTTTCTCATTGGTGATACAATTTCAACCTAGATAGTAATTTTTTGTTGTTTAAAATACATTTTTGAATGCATAATTCACCCAACAATAATTAGGATTTTATCATAGTGAAAGAGAATATAAAATAAACCTTCTAAAATGTCTAAATACATTTAGAGATCATAGTACACATGTTTGCATGCGTGAAAGTAGCTATCACTAGGTACAATAAAATAAAGGTGCAATGGTCTTTCTCATTGGCGATACAATTTCAACCAAGATAGTAATATTTTGCTGTTTAAAATACACTTTTGAATGCATAAATTTATTCAACTCCCTAAAAAAATCTTAGGGCACTTGAATTTTATAAAGTAAACAAATTAAACTCAAAATTTTAAAATTCTCTTAATTTTGGTTAAAATTAACAAGAAAAAAGGACCTAAAAAGGGTCATTCGTCTAATAGTCATACTACATGTAAAATAAATACAAATGGCATTTATGAGATTCGTCCAAATGGCTCTTAAACTTTATGACAACTCAAAATCTCATTAATCTTTATGACAGCTCAAAGATTCTTTAAGCTTCCCAATTTGAACATTGGATATGTTTCATGGCGGTAAATACAAATGGCAATTTTAAGATTCGTCCAAATGGCTCTTAAACTTTATGACAACTCAAAATCTCTTTAATCTTTATGAAAACTCAAAGGCTCTTTAAGCTTCCCAATTCGAACATGGTATATGTTTCATGGTGATACCAATAAATACTCACTATACATTGATTTAAAAGCTCTAAAGGGCCAAAATTAATTTTGCAGCAAATTTACACGCTTCGTGAATTTATCAGTGATTTCTTTAATTTCTTAATTCAAATGTTATATTAAGACCTTTCCAACTAAGTCTTCTCTCTAAAGCATTGATAATCCAAGCATTACTCATGTTAAAGAGCAAATTGCATTTAGAAATTCATAATCAATCCCCTTTTAGAGGGAACATTCAATGTTCACTCTTTGAAGAGAAGGCCCCATCCCTCTCAAATGTGCTCTCCAAAGCATAAACATGATTTCATCCTTCCTCCAACTCACAAAAAAATCACAATCAATCAGGTCACATGTAGATTTAATCAAAAGAGACACGGCGTGGGATTTTAGCATGGGCTTTCTTTGATGGAGCTTCTCAAGGAGCTCTCAAGTGATCACTCTATCTCTTTTTCCAACTAACATTGTGAATGAGACTAGAAATTTTTGTGAGCTCATGGCCCTAAAACTCACTCTACATCTAGCTCAGGAAAAGGGCATCTCTCATTTATACATCTATGGTAATTCCCTATTAGTGATTCAATGGATGAATAAGGGCTTCAACATTAGAATTTCTCCTTGATCCCTCTTTTTCAAGATATTTAAAATGGTTTTAAAGATTTCTCCTATATATTTCTCGACCATATCTTCTTCTTCTTATTTCCATGTAACAAAGCACCCCACCCTTCACCTTTTAAGCAAGGGTAGGATATTTTGTATGGTTTAAGGTCATCCCTCATTTACACTTAAAGTCATACTAGACAACAATCAAATTTCTCCCCTAGATTTGAACCCATGATCTCATACGAGTAAGCACATGTTTTTAAGCATTAAGCGCACTCACATTATAAATGTTTTAATTAAAAAATCACTACTTAACTTTCAATTAACTTTAATTACTCTCAATTAACTATAATAAGCGTCATTTAATGATTTTTATTTTTATTTTTTTTTGTTGATAAAAGAATTCCATTATATTAACATGAATATACTATGTATATATTGGTTTTCAATGGCTCTTCTTACCTCATTCCAACTGGATTTGTTGGCGAGGAGAGTCAGAATTAGTGCATAAGATTTTGCAATTGGCCCTTTATTCCCGATGGGCTTAGAAGCCATACATACCAAAAAACGAGAAAAATGAGCAAACAATCAGTCGACTGCATGTCAAGGTGGTGGATGGGGAGGCTGCATAGGCTGAACTAATACTAGAGGCCCATGTCGTTCATGTATATGAAAGTTGATGTTCTCCATACATGCCTTTAATTCTTGCAGGTGGTCATCAGTCTGCCTTTGGCTTTTGCGTACATTGTTGAATTGCTCCAGAATATCTGACTCACTATACTGAATGACATTCATGTAGGCCACGAGCTCTTTTCTATCTTCATATCTATGTGCATGAAGGATATCCAGGTTGGCCTGGATTCCCCGCAATTGATATGCAATTGAGTCCAGGGATGGAGGTTGGACAACATGTCTAGGTGAGTGAGTCAGATCTTGAGAAATCTCACCCACTCTAACCATGTTATTTGAGTCTTCCTCGCTGGAGGAGGTATCCCTGCCCGCACGTGCCTCTGGTCTTCCTTATTGTCTTCCCCCTCTGCGGGGTCATCCTCATTGTTGAGGCATCCCTATATACAAGAAAATACCCAAACCCCAATAATGACACTATCAAATGTGCCCTTAAAATTTTCAACTAGACTCCTACTCCACATGGCCCCCGACAACTAGGCTAGATAGCGAAGAGCCAATTGGGCTAAGGAAGAGGAAGTTCATGGAACTCACAGAGACCGAAAATTATAGGGGGTGACAAAATCTTCTTCCCGACTCAAACCTAAATGGCTAGGGTTTTGAAGACTCCAAAAACTTTCACCGAGTTCCTGTTTTGGACAATTCCACCACCCAAATTCTTCGCCAACGTAGACTTGACTCACAGTAAAATGTCGAAACCCAGACTGACTGGAGGCACAATGGGTCAACTCAGGAGACAGGCTATGAGTTTTATTGCACACTAGAACATAAACAAAAGCAATTACAGACCTCGAGGGACCAATACCTTATTTAAACCATGACATTAGCTTAATGATTGGATAGAGAGATAGAGAAGGGCTAGTGAGGAATTCATTCTCACAAAAGATGCCTAATTCAAAACTTGATAGGGGCGACTTGACTGTAGTCGATGAGAGACACCAAGAAGGATACCAGTTCTCCCTACCCTCCCTTGCCCAAATCCTTTGCCAAATACACTAGCAGGGGAAGTAGAATACCTAATATTTGAAGCTCGCTACATTGGACGAAAGAAAATAATGATGTGAGACAATGTTCATACCTGTAGCTAACACCAAGCCTAGAAGAAAAAACCCAGGTGATGAAGTTAAGTGCCAGGGTCCTAGATAAATGCCCGAGAACAACACGGGACATTGAAGCCATCACCATTTCTTATCCCCATGATCCAATGGCCTTTCGACTTTCTCCGCAAGCCTTCTTGGCAACTCTGACCATGAAAAAAATCCCTGGAGCCCCTACTCATCTCCCACATCACAAAACCACTTACACCGCGCAACATTTGCATTATAACAATGCCTAGGGCCTCTAGAGACTTCTTTAGCCATACCAGCTACCCATAATGTCTTTAATGACATAACTCATGTTTGATGTGTCATTGGGGGGGAGGGGTGGGGCTGTAAGGGTTCCCAGGACCCCGTTTTCCAAAGTTTGATCACCCCCATCATGGGGTCATTTAACAAATTGAAAAGCTTAATAGCTTTCCATTGAAAATGATTTCCTAATTTATGGGAATTTAAATTATAAAAGATTACTGCCAATGCTTTTTGCCCTTTATAAGGAAGCTAAAAATTCTCCACTTTATCATGGCCAAAATAATCCTATTAAAACACCTATTTAGGCAAAAAAAAGACAATGTATTAAAAATGCTAAATTTATGCTCTTATTATCCATGTCCCAGGCATGGTATAACTTTGCCTTTGACTGCCTATTAGTTTGTCTTTGACCAATTTTTTTTGTCATTTATCTATAATTTAACATTAGGAAATTAATTTTTATTATTTATTATTATTATTTAAAATTTATTTATCTGTCAATTGATTCGTTGAGGTCTTATTATGAGCTTTTTAGTAATTTCTTAATTTATTAGCTACTATTTTTTTTTAGATTTATTTCCCTTTTATTTAATTTTATGATTTTTTTATTTAACTTTTTTAGTTTTTAGAAGTAAAAGGAAATAAGAAAGTCTATGATTTTTTTTTTTTTTACTTTGCGGAAAAAAAAAAAAAAAAAAAAACAAAACAAAACAAACAAAAACAAAAAAAAAACAAAGACAAACAAACAAACAAACAAACAAACCAAAAAAAACAAACAACAGAACAAAACAAAACAAAAACAAAAAAAAAAAGCCCCTAAAGAATCAATACTAATCTGATTTTAAAATATTGGATCTAATATTTTTATTAGGAAAATTAATTAATTTCTATTTAAAACATAATAATAACTCCATATCCATATAAAAGCAACATTCATTCAAAGCTGGATGTGAAATTTTAATATTACTATATGGACTTTCATATAATGAAATTAAACATAATTCTTTTTTTTTTCTAATTATCACTGTTTGTTTTATATTTACGTAACTCGTGAGTAATTCTTGAAAATCATAATCTTAGTTTATATACATATGGAGTTGCATGCGAGCAAAAAGTACGTGGTCATCCAGTCCACTGATTGTTTGTTTGAAAAAGACTCGCGGAACTTTTCAATTCGGCCTTTAAATAGCCATTGAGGCATTGAGAACATGCTCACAGGAGCAATCTAATCACTACTTGTCGTGATAGTTGAAAAAACTTGGTTTGAAGTAATTCCTGGTGCTCGTGCGATTCGAACTCGCGATTCCCCTTGGCGCGAAATTATTATTGTCATGTCTTCTCTTCCGTTTCTCAGTAGGCCTAAGAGCGGCTTATCGACCCCTTTTTTTTTAACATGGTCGTCTACTCTTGTATTATAAAAAACTGTTGTGAGCAGGAGTTGTTGCATAAGATGAAAGGAGAGAGAGAGAGAAAAAGTCCAAAATAGGCTCGTTGTCCTTGACTTCTGAGAGTTGAGCTTAATGAAAATACATTGGAATAGGTAACGGCTGTATTGCCTGACAAAGAGGCCAGCCAGTAGACAAAATTTGCTTGACATTAAGACTATTTAACCGTGTCTTCCGCCTGGGACTCTTTTTTGCTGACCTTGATAGATTCTTCTGCTTGCATGCTTTGCGCGATGGACTTTATGTAGATAATGGCCTCCTCTAGGTGTTGGCATCTTTCCTTTAGTTGTTCTTATTTTGCCTTCTGTTTCTCGAGATTCTTCCCCTTGGTGCTGTTGTCTGATAGCTGAAGGAGAAGTTGTCTCTGCGCTGGTGCTTTGTTGTCGGCCTCGCTTGATGAGGAAGGGCTAGTCCCAAAGATGAATCAGCCAACGGATGGGGGGATAAGCGCTCGGGAGGCTTTTGCTGCTGAGGGCGGTTCGATTCCTATCAATACCTACTTTGAACCATGTCTGAGACAGATTGCACAGAGAAATGCTGGGAAGAGCTGAAGAGGTAGGATGGATATAAAGAGGAGAGGGAGGCCTGTCATGATGAGAGATCCAGATATTTTTATTGGGGAGGTCTGGGAGCGTTTCCTGAACGATATTCTTGTTGCAGTCGGTGAGGGGAAGGAGGGGACGTTTACCAACATTTGGATGGAGAGTGGCGCGCGTGAAAAAGAGGTGCTTTGTGCTGATGTCTGGGGCGTAAGGTGAGGAGAGCATGGAGGAGGGAGCGTGATTGAGATCGAGGCGAGATTGGCTTCCAGATTGACTGAGGGGAGGACGGGTTCTGAAGGTGCTGAGCCGAATGTCTGGATGACTGCTGAGTCTGCTAGGGGATTTCCTTGGCATAAATCTTGTCATTCTCACGCACTTGTCCTTGCTGTCTGTTGACAGCCTTTGTTGCTAGTTGATCTACATCTGCGTTGTTTTCTCTTAGGATGTGAAGGAAGGTTGGGTCTCCCAGTTGTCTAAGGTTGTCATGAATCCTAGTCTTGATGTTGTTGAGCCCTTCCTTTTTAAAATTTCTGCCTGAGACCATAGCGCCAATAATAATAGGCGAGTCCCCCAATATTATAGCATTCCTGATTCCCAATATGGACAGAAGAGAAGTCCCTAGGAAAAGACTGTAAGCTTTTGCTGCATTGTTGGAGGCGTTCCCCAGGCCCCATTCGTAACTGAGGATGCTTTTCCTGTTTTGGTCTTTGATGATGCCCCCTGCACCGGCTTTTCCGGGGTTGTTTTTCGAAGCACCATCGAAGAGAAGAACAGGGCGCTTCTGATTTGAGATCCACTGTTGAACCTCTTCCTTGGAGCCTCTGAGCTTCCAATTTGGCCTTGCTTTGTTAATTGGAGCCAGAGAAAGCTGGGTTTGATTGTGGATGAGACTAAATTTGCTATACCAATCTCTCTCTTCTTGGAGCCAGTTCTTTTGATCTGGAAAGGCTATGTAATTGGCAGTGATGGATTCAGAGATGCTAGCTATTGTCTTTGCCAATATACTAGCCGTGTTTAGCTCTTTGTTGTTAAAGACAAAATTGTTTCTTGCTAGCCAGAGATGCCAGCAAAGGGAGGCAGGGATGCATTTCCATACCTCGATGAGGTTGTGCTTGCCTTTCCTGGTGTAGGGGTAGCTGTTCATCCAGTTTTTCTGAATATTGGGAATCTGATCAAAGCTTTCTCGAGATTCCATGGGGCTTATCAACTGTTTCCAGCAATGGTGTGTTAAGGGGCAGGCTAGGAAGATGTGTTGAATGGACTCCTCCTCTGCTTGACAGAAGCAGCAAATTGAAGGACCCTGTATTCCTTTTTTCCTTAAGTTCTCAGCTGTGAGGGTTTTTCCCTTGAGGAGTGTCCAGTTGAAGTATTTCACTTTGGGAATGCACTCAGTCTTCCAAGCCACTGTGTGCAGATTCCACTTTGCTGCTGGGGATAAGTTTTGGAGCGATTTATAACCTTCTTTCACTGTGAAATTCCCCCCACAGGGGTCCCATATATATCTATCTTCAGTCCTCATATTTGTTGGAGCAGAGCCAGAAAGGGAAAGCTTAAGGTTGATCCATTGATCCTTAAGGAGGGGGGGTGTTTGAATATCCTTCCAATCTAGCCAACGGTTGTGGTTCCATAAGGATATGTCGAACAGAGATGTTATCTTTCGGGCTTCCATCCAATCCTGCAGGGGTCGAAGGTCTTGTAGAAGGTTTCTCGGTTTTGAACCCATGATGCGATCCAACCAGATCTTGGTGTCCTTTCCATTTCCTGGGAGTTTGGATACATTTTCTTTAAAGTGAGGCAGCACTTTTTTTATCAGTCTCCACATGGTGTACAAGGTCTATCGACAATTGCCTCAGTGAGGATGTTTGAATTCGGACCTCTGAGATATTTTCGTTTTATAGCCTCGGCCCACCATGATCCTTTGTTTGAGAAAATTTTCCATATCAGTTTGAGCCCCAGGGCTTGATTTGAGAGATTTGGGAGTTTAATGGAGAGACCCCCTTTTTCATAAGGGAGGGTTACCTGATCCCACTTTACGAGACTGAATTTCTTGGTCTCCTGCTTTCCTCCCTGCCAGAGAAAGCTTCTCATGATGAGTTCCAAATGTTTATGAACGCTGGCCGGCGCCATGATGACAGCGTACTGATAGATTGGGAGAGCTGAGAGGACAGCCTTAATGAGAATTGTGCGACCTGCTAAGTTGAGCCAAGAAGCTCCCCAGCCCTGAAGGAGGCCTCTCATATTTTCAATATGTTTTGTCCAGACTTCAGACTTGATGGATTCCTTAGCCAAAGGCAGTCCTAAATAAGGGAAAGAGCTCCAATTTCTTTGAACCGGAATGTTTAAAATCAAGGATATTCTTTGTTGGATTTGGGGTGGAACATTCCAAGTATAAATTCTGCATTTCCTATTGTTCAGTTTACCCCCAGAGGCTGAGAGGAAAGCGTCCAAAATTCTTTTGAATCTCCTTGCCATTAAGCTGGAGGCTCCACCTATTAGAAGAGTGTCATCCGTGAAAAGCGAATGATTTATCTCTTTTATCCCTTTTTCTATACAGATTCCCGGTATCTCTTTATTATTGCGGAGTTGATCAAGATGGGTGCTCAGGGTCTCAGCCATGATAATGTAGAGGAATGGAGAAAGGAGACAGCCTTGTCTCAGCCCTCTAGAGCTTCTGAAATATTTGTTGGGCCTGCCATTAATCAAAGGTGCAGTCCAGGGATTGGAGATGCACCCATTAATTATGCTAATGAAGTTGCTTGAGATCCCAAATTTCTTTAGAGCTGCTGGTAAGAAGGATTGGTCCACACGGTCGAAGGCGTTGGCCATATCCAATTTGATGATCATTCCTCGTTCCCCTCTGTTGTTACTGTTGTGGATGGATTCTTGTATGAGGATGACATTCTCTGTTATTTGCCTGCTTGGGACGAAACCCCCTTGATTTTCAAATATTAGAAGGGGAGGACTTTTTTGAGTTTATTTGCAAGGATTTTTGTTATAATCTTATAGGAGACATTACATAAAGAAATGGGCCGAAACCTGTCAAACGAGAGGGGGTTTGCTTCCTTGGGGATCAGGGCAATATGTGAAGATTTGGTGTTCTCGCCCAGCTTGTGATTTCTGAAGACATTCTTTATCATTCGAATGAAATCTTTTTTGATAGTTTCCCAGTGTTGCCTATAGAAGGCCACTGTGAATCCATCCGGCTCCGGAGCCTTATCTTGCTGCATACTGAATGTTGCTGTGCGAATTTCCTCTTCAGTGATATCTTGGTCCAGCTCTTGGTTATGCTCCTCTGATAGTTTGCACTCTATTTTACTGAGAAAGTCTGCGCTATCCATTTACTGTGGTGTTGCTGTAAGGAGGGCCTTAAAGTGATTGTGGGCAGCATCTTTGATTTCTTCTTGGTCCTTCACCTCTTTCCCATCGACCTCAATTTTGTCGATTTGATTCCCAGCTCTCCTAAGTTTGATGTTATTGTGGAAAAATGAAGTGTTCTTGTCGCCGGCTTTCAACCATAGGCAGCGAGATTTTAGTCTTTGTTCCTCCTCCTCTAATCGATTTTGTCTGAAAAGTTCTTTGTAGAGATTTTTTTCCTGCTCTAAATCTTCTTCTGAATAATGGGTGGACTCTTTGTCATTGTGCCACCATTCCATCTTTGCGATCAGGTTTGTTTTTTTTTTCCTTTCAGCGTTCGCCGCTTCCTTTTCCCATTGCTTAATGACAACCCAGAGGTGCTTTAGTTTTGTTTCCCAGACAAAATGTGGCGATCCGATGACTTCCTTGTCCCATTGATTTTGAATGAGGGCACGAAAATCCTCTTGGAGGTCCCAGATTTTATTATATTTGAAGGGGAGAGGCCCCAGATTGCGCTCTTTGACCAGGTTGAGGATCACTGGCTTATGGTCCGATGCTGAGGCGTGGATTAAGTAGCTCTTAATGGACTGATGGTTTTCTGCTATTCCTTCCTGAATTAGAAACCTGTCCAGTCTTTCCTTAATATTATGAGAGCCTGATCTTTTATTGTTCCAAGTATATTTTCCGTTTGACAAGGGAGTGTCTAGCAGATTGTATGACTGAATGATGGATTCTAGCTTATCCCGAGAAGTGTCTGCATGAAAGTTTCCCCCAAATTTCTCTTGCGCGTTTCTTATGACATTCATGTTGCCCCCAATGATTATTCTGTTGTTATGGGTGGTGAGGAGGTCTGCCTCTATTGTGTTCCAGCAGCTGATTTTGTCCCTGTAGTGATTTGGGGAATATATGTTGTAGATGTGGAAGACTTCCTGAGTGCCTTTGTTTTTCATGTATGTTCTGATCCACCAAGGGCAGAGGTATGAGTGAATAATTTCCCAATTGTTCTTGTTCCAAATTGTTCCAATCCCACCTGAAGTGCCATCTGAGCTTATTGAAAGGCCTATGAAGTTTTTGAAGTGTTGTAGTTGCTGTTGGAAATCTTGTTCAGTGATTTTGGTCTCCTGGATAAGGAGAAGATCTGGGTGTTCCTGATTTAACAAATCCTTTATAGCTTTCCATTTTGAGGAAGAACCCATCCCCCTGCTATTCCAAGAGACCAGGATCATTATTTACCATTTGTTGGGTGGGATCCAGACTTCTCCTTGGCCTTTTCTCCACTCCCTTTTAGCTTGCCTATATATGAGTCCATAGGTTGTTGTGTGCCCGTTGCCATTTCCTTTGCTGCTGTTTCATCTCTGAGTTCCTTATTTGACTTTCTACCCACTTTCCTTGGGGGATCGATGGGCTGATTGGTTTCTTTAGCTTTGCTTCTGGTGAGAATTCTTTCGATGGTGGGAGAGGGGGAAGGGGGGGGGAACGAACGGGGAGAGCTCCGGGGAGAGGACGGGGAAAGAACGTCTTCGGCACGGATCGAAAGGGTGGAGAGAGGGAAAGCAGTTGAGTTTGAGGGGGGACAGGGGGGGGGAGACCTGGATGCCAGGGAGTTAGAAGTATTTCCCTGAGTGGGAGAACGCTTTTTCCTTTTGACATGTTCCCATGAACCCTTTGCATTTTCCTCAGTGTTCTCTATTTCATTGACTTTTAACTTAGTGCATCTATTTGCGAAATGGCCATACTCGTGACATACCTTGCATTTGAAGGGGAGCTGCTCATAGTCCAGCTGCTGAATGTGCGTCCATTGGTCCACCTTTATCTTTATGGCTTCTGGCAATCCTTTTCCTAGGTCTACTTCCACGCAGATCCTTGCGCATGCATGCATGTTCTCCCTTGGTTCAGATCTGTCGATGTATTTTCCGACTGCATTTCCTATTGCTTTGACTGATTCATCCCCCCAGCAGTGAAGCGGCAGATGAGGGAGGTGGACCCAGACTGGGACCGCATTTGGAATATCCATTTCCGGATCGAAGTCCGGAGTCCATCTATTCAGATAAAGGCCTCTTGTATCCATGAAATAAGGTCCATTGCGGAAGATGAGGTTCTTGTCTTCCTTCGATTCGAAGAGGAATGTGAAATATCCACGTTCGCAGAATCTGATGGCGATCTTTCCTTGGATCATTGAACTCCAGTTGCGCTCGAACCATTTTTGGACTGATCTTGGTGAGGGCCAGAGCCCGGTGAACTGGCCTACAAGGCCCCTTTCTGCCAGAGCTATTGCAGATTTCCTTGGCAGAGCAGGAGGAAGATTGACCTCCGGGATTTCGTCCAGTTTTTTAATAAACTTTGTTACTGAGGGACAAGGTCTTTCATCTGTAGTTTTAGAGAAGAGGGATGCAAAAATTTCTTCTTGATTCTCAGTGACTGGGGGAGGGGGGGCGGACCTTGCCATTGCAGGCCCGCTGGAAACAAAGGGAAAACAAAGCAGAGGGAGGGAGGGACCCCGAAGGCGGGAGTCCGGGGAGGAAGCGAAGCACAGGAGAAGGTGAGGGGCGCAGCCCTGCCAGGCAAGGCCTGAGGGCCGAAGGCAGGCGCGCGCGGGAGATTCAGATCGCCAGCCCTGAGATCCGCTCGATCATCATCCGGCTTATCGACCCCTTTAGTCGTAAAGGTAACGTGGTTTTCCTCTCATCTCTGTTATGTAATTTTATTGGGCTTGCTGGGATTTTATGTACAGGCTAAAGGATTTGGGTATGATAGGGTTTGTGGGATTTTATCGCACTTTCTGGGATTTTATGTACAGGCCAAGGGATTTGGGTTTGATAGGGTTTGTGGGTTTGTCATGTTTTAGTGTAATAGTTCTTTCTATATTTTAATTTTATTAGATTTAAGGGTTTGATGGGATTTGTAAGTTTGTTATGTTAGTATAAATTTCAATATTTTAAATTGAAAGAAAGAAGCTTATATTTATCCTTGTTCCAAGGCTTTGTTAAAAGTGAAATTTGACCTAACAAAGGATAGATAATAGATTATTAACTTAGGGTTGTTTTTTTAGGGTAAATTTGGATTTTGCATGAACATTGAGTCTCCAACATTTGAACTAGGGTCGAAGTCTCTCTCCACTGCTTCATTCTAGGTGTAAATTTCATGTTACACTTTTAGGGATTTTGAAGATGCATTGAGTGAGTTTCACTTTAGGGGAAAATAAATAAAGCACATGTGCATTAGAACTTACGATTGAATCTATTTTGATATGAATTTCAATGAAGGATGCATGAAAAAAATAAATTTGGTAGCAAAAGAATACACTTGGACTCAAATGATAGATTATGAGTAGGTAGGCTTAAGATGTTGGGCATGCTTC